>MU222214.1:525380-537500 GCA_018584345.1 Thuja plicata | reverse complement strand
TTAGGGGACTATAGCCATTTTAATTAAATTAAATAGGCTAGGGGAATGGGTTATTTTGCAAGTGGGTAATTGATTTAGGGATTTATTTAATTCTTTTATAATTAAATACTATAGCCATGTTTGATTTGGTTTTATTTAATTGGTTTGAATTGATTTAAATCATATGGCTATAATAGTTAATACAAATTAGTGATAAAAATCACATAGGACATTAACTTGATTTCGAAGAATTATGCCAAGTAGTAACAGGGTCGTTTGGACATAATCGAGGGTATGATCACACTTAGGGCAAATAGGGTCCATAGTTGAAACAGACCAAATTATGGTGGTTACATTTGCCCCTCTTTGAATTGATATGCGAGCAGCACATTAATTCAAAGAAAGTTTTTGATTTTGACTTCAGAAAGATTGAGAATTCCGTTCTTGGTTGTTGAACGAAATGTTGATGAGATCAGTTTTGCACTTGATCAAACAAAACTGAGAGAATTGATTTTGAACTTGGTTGTCATCCAAAGATCAATAAAAGATTTTAAAGATACCAATTCTGAACTTGGTTGTTGTCCAAAGAATGACAATATTGATTCTGAACTTGGTTGTCGTCTAAAAAGCCAGTATGAAGCTACCAGGAGCTTAGTAAAATCTTTTTAAAATGAGGAAACATAAGATATCCAGCTCATGAGAACCAAAGCTTTCTATCCAATAGTTCCAACTTTAGTCAAGGAAACTGTTATGCCCCTAGTTTGTTTGATAAAAAAGTCATTTTGATGCTATTTTGAGCAAAAATTTAATTGATGATAGTGTGATCATGCCCCCTAGGGAACGAAATCGAAGGAAAAAGAAAAAAATCCCTCAGTTTTGAAAGAATGTATCACTTGCAGGAAGTGTTTAGAACAAGAAAGAATGGAGCAGAAGAAGTGGGAAAAGAAGGTGTGTTTTAAAAGGAAACACATGATTACCAAGTTAATTACGTGAAAATGTGAGTGATAAAACTGATAAAATGATGTTAGACCAAGATGTATGATAAAATGTGCAGTATTGACCGATGTTTGGAATAAATGAAGCAAATTTCTAATTTTCAAAACTGTCACAAAAATGACACTGTGCTACTGAAAACATCTTAGGCACCTTCAATTTGGTTCCCAATCAAGCAGAAAGAGAATAGAAATGAATTTGTAGTTGTTCGGGAGGAGTTTCGAAACTCTGAAATGTCTCAAAAGACCCATATAAGCCTCCAAAATTACCATTGCACTATTCATTTTCACTTTCCTCCATAGAAATTCAGAGATCTCTATAGAGAAGATGGTAGTCCCTATGAGGAAGCACCATTTTGAGATGAGTCATCGACATCAGCATCCATCCGACTACCCACCGCTAGTAAGTGCTCGATAAACTACCTTGTGAATTTTTCAATTTTCAAATTTATGAATTTTTTTGGCTTTTAGAGCCCTTTCAATTTAGAATCACATCCGGGATTCTGGATCGCATCCTGCGAATCCCACGTCGCATACGGTTTTTCCCGGATCGCATCCAATTTTTCTGGATTCTTGCGTCGCATCCGGTATTTCCTGGATCGCATCTAGTTTTAGTATTTTTGCTATGTTTTCAAGGTAAACCCATCAGTATGTCACACCCGAGATGCTTAGGATCACACCCCATGTTTAGGATCGCATCCCATATTTTGGGGATCGCATCCGGTAAATGCAGTCGCATCCTATATTTCCAGGACCGCATCTGGTAGAAAACATAGAATTTTAATGTGTTTGATCTATTTGCATCCTGTGAATTTGGAATTACTTAGCGAAGTAGGAGTTTTCCCCTGTAATGTAGATAGGATACTGATGTATAGCCATTTTTGTCCAAAATAGGCCCAGTTTGAGGTAGTCACATTTCGCGGCACTTACCCTGCGCGTGTACTTGTATTATCAGGACGTTTGTCGGATGATGAGCAGATGATTGTGATCTGATGCAGATTACATTCCTTGATAGGTTTACCTGAGATCAGGGTAAACCATGGGTTGTTGACTGCTCTTGCCAAGAGATGGCATTCAGAGCACAACACCTTCCATTTACTAACAAGAGAGATCACTATGACCCCAGAGGATGTCTGGAGGATACTTCGGGTACCGATGGTCAGACAAGAGGTTTTCTTTGAGTCCTGAGTTGGTGTGGTGATTGGTGTGGCATGCAGATTCTTCCAGGATGACACCATAGATCAGATATATCTATCTTAGGACTACATGGTCGATCACTACAATCGATTATTTGTTTACTTAGCAGGTCTGGTAGGCGGCATCCTCATGCCAGATAGGGGCCAGCACAGATTCATGGTCGGCTGGGTGAGTATGATCAAGTAGATGGTCATCCACCATCGGTGATTTGCTTGGGGGAGCTGTATCTTAGCTCACATGTACCGAGAGCTACATGAGATTGTATACCATTATACCCGCAGTATGACTGTGGGTATCCTTATTCTTTAGTTCTGGGCCTGGGAGCACATCCTTGTTACACAGCCGATTATAGATAGGCAGAGGGCACCTGAGCAGCCCTATGTATATATGTATGTAGGATTTTTGCAGTAGCCCCATCTGGGCAAGATTAAGTACTGGCGCCGATTATTTGATGATATGACAGAGGTCATTTGGCGACCATATCTAGATTGTGAGGTGTGGACCTCTGATGTCCGACAGGTGCCTTATCTATGCCAAAGCTGATATCTCATTGGTTGAACCAGGTATGTTATAGAGCGGTTTATTATCACTAGAGTATTGAGGTAGTATGGTCAGCGGCAGGGCAGGACAGAGGATATTGTAGTATATGCCTAGACCAGAGACAAGACACCTTTATGGGGGGCATAGTTGACCTATGAGACTGTACACAAGGAGATCCGGGATATGGTTGATGTAGAATGGGATCTTTGGCCAGATGTAGAGGATGTAGGTGTGTCAGATGGTTATGCTGCTGAGAGGCTCCAGTACCCCTTTCCTCAGTTCACTATTCCTAAGGAGATTATTCCTCATATAGAGGAGCCACTACGCTATGACCCTGATGATCGACCAGTCAAGGGCAGAGGAGGTGCATAGAGAGACAAGGCTCTGGGCAGGCATGGAGGTCGTGATGGTGGCAGGGATGGTGGTAGAGATGGCAGGCATCCTCCTCCTGATGATGGGCATGATGGTGATGATAGGGGTGGTGGTGGAGAGGCTATTGATATAGGTTGAGCCAGTGGTAGTGGGCAGGGAAGACATCAAAGATTCAAATTTGTGGCCCCTCAGAGAGATATTGGCCCATTAATTATAGGTGAGCAGCATTAATAGAGGTGTCAAGGGACCCAGGAGCAGGATACAGGTAGAGATGGAGATCCACTATCTAGATGTGAGCAGGAGAGAGAGCAGCTCTGAGCTAGGATCACAACTTTGGAGGCCAGAGTTACTACAACCAATGCTTTATTGGCGGACAGGGATCTACAGCTTGAGCGGCTGAGAGCAGAGAGAGATGCACAGGCCTGGACAGCAGTCCATTAAGGACATAGGGCTACATATTATTATGCCCTATATCATGCGGTAGTTCTAGAGGGGCAGAGAGCACCTTCATTCTCTCGAGTGGCTCAGCAGTCAGATGGGGCCATGCCTCCTCCAGCAGCTCCTTTTGCACCACCTCCTCCTCCTCCTCCTGACCAGGGAGAGGGGGCGGGATAGAGTTGATTATGTTGTATCATTTTGTATGACATGTATATTTTGAGATCATCTTTGTATATCTGGATCCTGCTGAGATCCCCTCTTTTGTATATCTGGATCCTTCTAAGATCTATTTTTGCAGATGACATTCATACATGTATATCTGATTCATTTTGGTGCACTGATACACTGATACTCTTTATGCTCACTAATACATTGATACTCTTTATATTTGATCTATACCATGTTATGATGATATATATCTGATGCAGCTTCTTGATTCTGACATGTTTCATGAGTTCTTTTTGCTTTCATAGATGTGGTAAATGTATCTTTTGCACATGTGATGATATCTTGGTCTCTTGATGAGTTAGTTTGTAGATGATAACATCATTTTATAATTGGACGTGATGAGTCATTACTGATATAAATATGTTTTTAAATGATACTCATGTGAAAATGCAAATGTATGTTTCTTTTGATTTTTCAGTTATGCCAAATAGATGTATGGATGCACTTTAGGATGAAAATGCAATACATGGATGCTTTATTGTTTTTGTATTTTCATGTTTCTTCTTTTCAATGAATGCAAAATGTATGCTATGGATGTGTAGTGATATTTGATATCAGTAATAGGGATGATGCAATTAACTTGATTGTTAGAAGAAGATAGAAATCATTTTTGAGCACAAAATTTCCTTATGTTGTTATTTCTTGTATAAATGCATCATGCAATCTTTAAATGCAGCTATATACAGACTCTTAGGACTTGTCACTGATTAGCAAATATTGCAACATTTGTATCATCATTGGGTGCTTTTTGGAATGGACCACCTGATAGTACAACCATCACTAATACCCACTGATATTATGATAATATGAATACTATGTTTTATTGGAATGTCAAAAATAGACTTAGGCATCAAGGCATAGAAGCCAAGATAAAAATAGTCACCTTCCTTTTAATATACCAGATTCTGATTAAGGAAAGATATTGGACCCACAATGAACTTGAAAATTCATATCCTTGGGTACATTATGATTTGTATACCTTAGTGAAAATCTGGATCAAAAAATAGACAAGAAAATTGAGTCAACCTCATCGAAGTTTACACATAACAAAGATCGAGATATATGCGGCTATCCACCCATAGTGGCAGCTCTTACCA
Source organism: Thuja plicata (assembly GCA_018584345.1). NCBI lineage: Eukaryota > Viridiplantae > Streptophyta > Pinopsida > Cupressales > Cupressaceae > Thuja > Thuja plicata. Next base: position 532,657 of record MU222214.1, on the reverse strand, counting down.
TAAACATGTAAGTTAGGTGAAATTTATAGGATCATTTGGAACAATCACTATACATAGAGAATCAAGAAAACATTATGCCTCTATCCTTGTGACTCTTTGTCTTTGCGCAGACGTTATTGAGAAACTAAGAAGACATAATAAAATTATCAATTGAGAATCAATCAAATAAAATTTATAATTACTTAGATGCCCCTAGTTGAAAAAATCATCAGGACATAAAAGAATCATAATCAAACCAATAACCAACTGTGTGTTTAAGTAGTACCTATTCATTCTTATGTCAAACATAGTAGAGATTCATCAATCAGAAAATTGTAATACAAGCAATATGGTGTTCCGTGTCTATGCATTGGTAGGATAATTTGTTCATGTTTGCGATCCAATATAGCTTTGTAGGACCTTTTTTAATGTAAATGTCATGTCTGGATATGTGATGCTTGAAAAGGCACCCTTTGTTTTTAGAAAGTTACATTTGTTTTGCATGTATCAAGAAACATTATGTCCGTGAGGCAAACCATCCTAGAGCAATCTAGCAACCACAATTGACTATGCCAGCAAAGATGCCCCCAATGCAGAATGACTTGTTCCTAAGATGTAAAGATAGACAAATCCCAAGCGAGGATAAGATAGTCATTTAGGAAGATGAAGTCAGCGTATGAGAATAGGCAAAATTGTGAAGGCCTTGTGTCAGTAGTGCATTGATAGATGGAGCGCAGAACACAAGTGATGCCTGATTGCCAGGTTTTCACCACTTGTCAAAATCTTGTTCTTTCTTTTTTGCTACCAAGATACCTGTTTTACCAGGTTCTCATCAAGGCACTTTTCTCCTTTTCAATTTTTTTTCTATTTTTTTCTTTTTTGAATGTTTTTGGTAGTATCAAGGCGCTTGTTTACCAAGTTTTCACCAAGGATACCCTTTTTATAGGATCTTTTCCACTGTTTTTGGATTTCTTCAGGATTAATTTTTTGAATGTTTTTGGTATTTTGCAAGAACTTTCTGCTATATAGGCTTTGCTAGCCGAACATTAAGCGTAGAACCACTTCAAATGTAGAGTGTTCATAGGATCTGGAAGAACATCTCCTTCAGTTGTAGCTAACTAATAAGCTCCAGTCCCAAAGGTAGCAGTGATAACATAAGGTCCTAGCTAGTTAGGTTCAAACTTTCCTTTCTGCTCCCTGTTAGGCTGGTTCTTAGGATTCTCCTTGAGGACGAGACCTCCTACTTCAAATTTGCGTGGTTTAACCTTTTTATTGTAACCTTTGGACAAACGTGCCTGATACACTTTGAGGTGATCGAATGCTTGTTGCCTGCGCTAATCTAGTAGGTCCAGAGAATTCACCCTATCTATGTGGTACTTCTCATCAGTAACCAGACCTTGTAAAGATATTCATAAAGATGGGATTTCAACCTCAATGGGTAGTACCACTTTAGCGCTATAGACTAGAGAAAATGGTGTGTCTCCATTTGGTGTTCTTATGCTTGTTCTATAGGCCCATAGTGTTGGATTCAGTTGTCTCTGCCAGACTTGCTTACAGTTCTGTGTAGGATCTTGAGAATATTCTTGTTTGATGCCTTATCCTGTCCATTACTTTGAGGATAATAGATCGAGGAGAAATGTTGAGTAATATGGAACTATTCACAAAGGTCACCAATGTCTTAATTTCTAAATTGGCCCCCATTGTCTGTTACAATTGAAGAGGGTATCCCATATCTACAAATAATGTAGTTTAGAATGAACATAGCCACCTGTTTGCCAGTGGCTTTGATTAGCGGCATAGCTTTGACCCACTTCGTGAAATACTCAATGGTTGTAATGATAAACTTGTGTCCATTTGAAGAGTTGGGATATATTTGTCCAACCAAGTCAAAGGCCCATTGCTGAAATGGCCAATGTGTTATGAAAGGTATAAGTTCTCTGGCAGGAGCATGGATAGGGTTTCCATGTGTTTGGCATTTAAGATATGCTTTTGAAATTTGAATAGCATCTTTCTCCATGGTAGGCCAATAATAGCCTACTCTGAGCAGTTTCTTAGCTAATGAAAAGTCATTCGAGTGTGATCCACGTACACCTTCGTGGACATCTTTTAATGCTAGATTGGACTCTTTGAGTTCTAAACACTGAAGAAGTGTACCGTTGAGACCACATCGATATAGGTTGTTAGTTATGAGGACATAACGTGATGCTATCCTAATCAGGGTTCTTTTCTCATTTCTAGATAGATTGGCAGGAATGGTTTGGTTGGAAAGGTAAGCAATAATACTGGCATACCGAGATTGATCTGGGATATTTAAGGTACATATTATCTGGTATTCAGGGTTAGCAAAGGTAGGATAGGATATTTATTACACCAAGAAGTCATAGTGGAATTGATGTTCCTCTAGTTGTAACATGGATGCCAAGGTAGCCATAGCATCTGCAACTTTGTTCTCGAATCTTGGTATCTGTTGGAAGGTGACGAAGATAAAGTACTTCTTTAGCTCATCTAGTTGTTTGTAGGGAATCAAATTTTCATCTTTTTTTTGATACTCCCCATTGACTTGATTAATAATTAGTTGGGAGTCACCATACACATGTAACTCAATGATCTTCCATTCCATAGATAGCTTGAGGCTGTTGACAAATGCTTCATATTCTAAGATATTGTTGGTGCATGGAAATATCAATTTGTAAGATTTGGGAATCTTGTATCCTTGTGGAGTTATGAAGAGGACCCCTGCTCCAGATCCTTGTTGAGTTAATGAACCATCAAAGTACATCTTCCATGGATGTTCAATGAGATGCATGATTATTTCATCAGGGAATTCAATTAGTAATGGCTCTTCATTCTGGAGTGGTGAATCATCCAATTGATCTACAAGTACTTTTCCTTTGATAGCTCCTTGTTCTACATATTCAATGTCAAACTCACTTAGAATCAGGACCCATTTTTCCAAACGTCCTATTAATGTTGTTCTGCTCAAAAGATAATTTAGAGGATCAATCTTAGCAATGAGCTTCACTGTATGAGAGAGCATGTAGTGTCTCAATTTTTTTGATGTAAAGACGACTTCTAAGCATGCTTTTTCAACAATGCTATAATTGAGCTCATAAGTAAATAGTGTACTACTAATGTAGTAGATAGCTCGTTCTTTCTTTGTTTCATCTTCTTGTACCAGTAATACTCCTAGGGATGTAGTCATAGTTGAAATGTATAAGAGTAAGGGTTTTCCATGAACAGGCACCATAAGGATAGGTGGAGCAGCCAAATACCCCTTCAATTCTCTGAAGTTTGCTTCACAGTGTTCATCCCACTTGAAGGTAACACCTTTATGTAGTAGCTTAGTAAAGGGTTGTGCTCTATCTGCAAGTTAGGACATGAATCTCCTGATAGACTGGAGTCTCCCTTGTAGTGTCCTCATTTGACTGATGTTATGTGGAGGAGCCATCTCTAGAATATCCTTTACCTTTGCATGATCTACCTCGATTCCCTTCACGGATACTATGAATCCTAGGAGCTTGCCTGATTGGACCCCAAAGGCACATTTATTTGGGTTGAGCCTAAGTTGGAACTGTTCCATCTGATCCAATATCTTCCTTAGGTCAGCAATGTGAGTACCTCTCTCCTTAGATTTAGCCAATGTGTCATCGACATAGTCCTCCATGTTCTTGTGCATCATGTCATGGAATATTGTCATCATTTCTCTTTTATATGTTGCACTGGCATTCTTTAACCTAAAACGCATGACATTCCAGCAAAAGGTGTCCCATGCACATGTGAATGTAGTTTTCTCTTGATCCTCAGGGGTGATCTTGATTTGATTATAGCCCAAGAATCCATCCATTAATGAATACATCTAAAATCCTATTGTAAGATCTATGATCATGTCAATGTTTGGTAGAGGGAAGTCATCATTCGGACATGCTTTGTTTAGGTCTCTGAAGTCCATACAGATCCTGATAAATTTATCAGATTTAGAAATGGGGACCACATTGGAGATCCACCTTGCATAGGTAATGACTCAAATAAATCCATCTTTCAACAACTTTTCTAGCTCTGCTTTTACCAATAATGCAACATGAGGATGCATTTTTCTAAGTTTTTTGTTTTACGGGCTTGATCCCAGGAGCTATAGACAAGTGGTGCATGATGAGATTAGGATCTAGCCCTTGCATATCAATGTAAGACCATGCAAATTTGATCTTATTCTCCTTTAGGAACTCTATGAACTGTACCTTCTCTTCTTCTGAAAAGAATTGTGCCAGATGAACTATTTGAGGATTTTCAATGGTGCCCAAGTTTACTGGCTGTGTTGGTTCAATCAATACCGAAGATCTTTCCTAAAAGTGTTCAGGGAGGATATCAAGAGTCTCATCCTTTGGCACCTCTAAGATTTTTTCACCATTGGATACATCTTTTTTCTTTACTATTTTGGGATCTGATGTTGCCATAGAGTGGTTTTCACCATCAGCCCACTTTTTATTTTTTCTTTTTCAATTTGTGACTAAGAAACTTGATATCCTCCTATGACATGTTCTCGCTCCTTGCATTGGTGGAATAAGGGTAAGGTTCACAAGCATAGAGATAACAAGCTAGGGAGTGGTCATTGGAAAAGTCGAGGATAGGAGTAGGATCTATTTCAGTCTAATCAATTAGGTTTGGACGTATCAATGTTAGGGAGTCAAATTCTAGGAAGGACAGCATCATGTTAGCATCAAGACCATTAACCGACATGACACAATCTATTAAGTTAATTTATTCAATATTTAGATCAATTAGAGTGAGATCATCATTAAAAGGGTCGGTGTTAGTCATATGTGGATCAAACTCTAGCGACTCATCAGTAGAAGTCTCATCATCATCTCTCAGTAAAAGGAGGCTTCTTTCTTGTGGCCTATGGAATTCTTCTAGACCTATGTATTCACCAGTATCTCCATCAATGATTAGGGGAATGAACTCTTCTTTTGCTTCAGGAGGATCAGTATCATTGAGAGGAGTGTCAAATCATTTACTAGGAGTTGAGGGGGCTGCAAACATGTGAATTGTATCTATTTCAATATCTTTAGAGGCAATAGATAGTCGATCCCATTCATAGTCATGAGAGTCTATGAAATCATCATCAGATCTATTTAAGTATTCAGCAATGGTTATTTGATGTACTCGATTAGCTATTTTTAGATCAAAGTGGGGTAGATCAAGGATATGTGAAATTGTGACCAATTGCCCCAAGTTAGGATGTAAATTCTGTGGCCGGGGTACCTCTTGAGTGATTTTTGCTATGGTGTCTCCTACCTCTTGAATGGGAGGTTGTGCTAGCAAATGGGTGTGAAGATCTTGTGGTACCTCAAAGCTAGGTACATAGCATTCTCCTTGATATGCAAGATTCTCTGTACCAACATGTAATAATCTTTCATAAGGCCATGGTTCTCGTATTATCTCATCTATTGTATCACTCCCCATTTTGGAAGGTGGACTTTCTTTTGAAGTAGGTTTGTTGGATTGAGTATTAAAACCGAGGCATTTTTTATCTCTACCATTCCAAAACTCCATGGGTATAGGTTTAATGATCCCTCATTCGGTGTCATTTAGAGGCCCCTTTCCTTTGTATCCCATTTGTGTGAGGAAATCATATCACTTTCCATATTATTCAGGGGATATCTTCACATGTTTGACCTCAGTCTCCATTGGTTCCCCTTTGTAAAGCCAATCCAAGACTGCATGTTCTTCTGTGTTATCTAAAGAAGATGTGGATGCCTTTATCATGCCAGTTGCCTTGTGTACTTCTGGCTCTTTGAATGCTAGAGGTGTGAATGTCAATGAAGGTTTTCCATAGGATCTCGATGACACCAAAAGGTCTGTCAGTGAGGGAGTTAGGTCCATCTTGTACTCTCCCATACCTATTTCTTCAAGTTTCAAGGTTTTGCTAAAACTCTTCATAACCATGTCCTTGGTAGTTTCAGTAGCATCTGCATCTATAGCCTCTTTGTTGTGTGGGATCATGCTACCTGCTTTGATATTGTTGCAAGTGTAGTTAGCACCTACGGGAATCATCACTTCCACCCCATTATGTGGGAATTTTATGCATTGGTGATAAGTGGATGGTACAGCTTGCATTTCATGAATGCATGGTCTCCCTAGTAGGATATTGTAGGCCAATGGTAAATCCAGAACTTGACATATGACGTTCCTCTCGATTGGTCCAACTCTAATAGTAGAGCAATAAGGCCTGTGGAGGATCTTTCTTCCTCATCATAAGCTTTGATGGTTATCTTGTTTCAAGTGTCAATTGTTTGTCCTGAGAGACCTAGTCTCCTGATTAGATCCAGTGTACAGATATTCAATCTTGTGCCTCCATCTATCAACATGCATCTAACACGGGATTTATGAATAAGGACTTTGATATGGAGGGGTTGATTGTGTGGATGGGTCAATGATTTTTCATCCTCTTTAGAAAAGGAGAGGTAGTGTGGCACTAAGATGTGATTGACCATTGCCTGGAACTTGTCTATAACAATATCTTTTAGAACATTAGTAGCGTGTAGGGCTTGTTCTAGGATTTCCCTATGTACCGTGGATATCTTGAGCAACTCGAAGATGGAAATTTTGGCAGAGGTTCATTGCAATTGGTCTACCAAGTCATATTTTTCTCTAGGGATAGTGACCATCTATCTTTCTGCTGGTTTAGGAATAGTTACAATAGGAACCTTGGATGTTGACGTTGATGTCAGTTTTGGAGGTCCTTTGATTGTAACCTCTACTTGGCTCCATGTTATAGCATTTGAGTGGGATGAGGCACCTTTAATTGTGATCAAATTGATGGATTCGGTTTTAATGTTGAGCATATTAATCACATTGTCACTTTTGGAATAGGTGTAGTTTACCTCATTACCCTTCCCCTTAGATGTTTCTCCTTGATTATAATTAGGAAAGGGTTTGTTGAATGTTGTATGATCCTCATTGGTAGTATGTATGTGTACTCCTCTCTCTCCGGTTTCCCACAGCTTTCCAAGGGCAGGGGTTAGTAGCCAAGGTTCACAAGTGCATGCAAATCTATTAAGCAATAACTACTAAATGAAATGATCGAAACGCGAGCAATAAAATGTACAAACAAAAAAAAGGAAGACAAATGAATGCAAACCCTCCGAAGCTTGAAGCTTCTATTCTTTCTCTTTACTCCTTCAATAACGCTGTTCTTGATGCTCAGTATTGGCTGGGCAGCGTCTATGACTTGAGAAGCGTCGAGATGTTGATAATTTCAAAGTGTGTGTGTGATCGCAGGATGGCCTGAATGCTGACAG
>MU222214.1:467603-491315 GCA_018584345.1 Thuja plicata | reverse complement strand
CTTGCCTTTGTATTTACCTTTGCCTCTTAGCATTCTTCTTGCCATGAGTGCTTCAATTTCATCTAGATCTTCTTCTTCACTTTCACTTTCACTATCTCTTCTAGATGAGTGTCTCTGACTAGATTTGTTTATTCTCATAGAAGACTTGAATGCAGACTCTAAAGTAGGTAAGACACTATTATCAAAGTTATTCATCTCAAATGAAATCAGTCTACCAATCAAGCTATCAAGAGTGACTGTATTATTTGCTACTGCTCTCATTTTTTGAATAGAAGAGACTCTAATAGCATATATGGGCAATAGGGTTCTTAAGATTTTACTTACCACTATCTCCTCTTCAAGTGTACCTCCAACATCTCGTATAGCATTGACTACTTATTTTATTCTTGTGTTGTACTGAGTGATGTTTTCACCTTCTTTCATCCTAAGATCATCAAACTTTCCTCTAAGGCTTTCTGCCTTGGCTCTCAGAACATTTGCATCACCTCCATGTACAAGCTTCAACTTGTCCCACATTGTCTTTGCATTTTTGCAATCTTTGACATCCTCAAATTTAGCATCAGAGAGTGAGGCTGAAAGCTCTATAACCATGCAGTTATGTTCATGCTTTACTCTCAATTGATCTATTGTCAATGGTCCTGTAGGCAACACATATGTAGTATCTAAGTATTGAGTAATATTATTGCCAATACCTAATAAGTGAAGCTTTATTCTGCTTTTCCATGAAGCAAAGTTGTCCTTGTTCAACTTGGGCACATCTCGTCTGTTCATCTTGTGATCTTTACTTAGGTCTTGAAACCTTCCTTCTAAGTACACAAGCTCTGATACTAATTGTTAGTAATAACTGAGAGGGGGGCTGAATCAGTGGCCTCAATAAGTTATCCTTTTAAACTTTAATCCACCAATCAATATACCTTAGATTATTAAGTCCCTACAAGATGTATGCCTTTGAAATACTTGAAACAAATGACTGTCTGTCAGTTTACCTTTTCTATCCCTATTCTCCTTGATTATTGATAGGCAGTAAAACTTATTTACCGATGCTTAGTAAATATGCAGAGTATACCAATCAATCCATAAATGCATATGTGAAATGTAAAACAATAAAGTAATAAACCATACACACATAACACAAGGATTTTAATGAAGAAACCCTGTTAACCAAAAAACCACTGAGACCGGTACCCCAAATTTTCACTCTTCTAAAGTGAGCCCTGTTAGGAGCCAACCATGTTAAAGGTTACAAACACATTGTTAAGTGCGACTTTTTTAGAGTATTTTTATACACAGATTGTCACTAAGTATCTGGCATCTATGCTACCATCCTTGAATCAGCCTCTAGACTGTCAATAGGCTTTATGCTAATCTTAATACCATCCTTGAATCAGCCTCCTTCTTAGACTGTCAATAGGCTTTAGGTAAGACTGATGCTACTATCATGAGTCAACCTTTTTGGTAATCTATTAGGATATACCTCAATTATAAAAGACTGTTAAGTCCTGCTCTATTAAGAGACTTAATGCTTCAATGATTAAACTGAAACACAATGACCTGTTTCTAATGCAACTTGAATTGTAGCTATTTAGATCTATTTATGTACAATACCTCTCTGATCAATGTATTAATTTAGTTCCTTCTTACTTCACACTTTCTGCTCTATGATGTTGTGCTTCACTGTTCGTCGGTGTTTGTAGAATTATTTAGCTCTCTCTTAGCTTGATTGTTCAAGACTGTATAAGCTTAACCTTCACTAGTTTCTCTTCAACATCTTCTTTCAATTCACTCCCCCGTGTATCTAATTGCTTACGGAAATAAATTATGCTTGTCTCTTATATAGACATGATATTCCTTAATTCTTGGTTCTTGATTCTTGATTCTTGGCATGAAAAACAATCCAGCCAAATTGATTTGCGGCTTTAACTCCTGATTTATCTCATAGTTATCTTCTTGCTAGCTGTTTAAATCATCTTTAAATCACTTACTTAACTGTGGTCGAATAAAAAAAATAAAACAACCAGTTAAGTCTATCCTTAAGCTCTGCCAGCTAGATATTTTGTCATTTTCTAATCTCTTTGTTCTGTCAGTCAATTCTACAGTTCGTCGCCGGTGACAATTGCTAGTTCCATCGGTGCAACTTCAGTTAGCTTCAGGATCTCCATTCGTCAGGCATCATTGGATCTTGCTCATCGGGAAACAATATTTTTAGCTCATCAGGCATCCTATGATTTTTCTTCATCGGGAAACATTGTCTTTTGCTCGTCGGGTATCACTGTGACTTTATCTTTGTCTTTACCAATGGTGTGCACTCCATCGGTGTGGTCTATCACTTAGTGAATACTTGACTTTTATGCATCATTGAAAGCATAACCTTTGTTCCATTGATTCTCTGAAGTCTTTGGCATTATTTACATGACCGTACAGATGATATCAAGTTGACATCAATGACAATACAAACCATTAACTAATTTAATGTCTTCTAGCATCTTCAACTTAATATTATCAAAAATTCAATCAGTTACATGTCATCAAGAACACCAACTGGAGCCACGCCACTTGCTCTAGTCTATGGTGTTGAAGTAGTAATACCTATTGAGGTTGAAATCCCATCTTTGCATATATCTTTACAAGGTCTTGTGATTGATGAGCAGTACCACATAGATAGGGTGAATTCTTTGGACCTACTTGATGAGCACAAACAACAGGCATTTGATCATCTGAAGGTGTACCAAGTGTGCATGTCCAAGGGGTACAATAAAAAGGTTAAATCATGCCAATTTCAAGTAGGGGATCTTGTCCTAAAGGAGAATCCTAAGAACCAGCCTAACAGAGAGCAGAAAGGAAAATTTGAACCTAATTGGTTAGGACCTTATGTTATCACTGCTAGTTTTGGGACTGGAGCTTATCAGTTGGCTACACCTAAGGGAGACTTTCTTCTAACTCCTATCAATACTCTACATTTGAAGTGATTCTATGCTTGATGTTCGGCTAGCAGAGAATGTACAGTGAAATAGTTCTCAGAAAATACCAAAAACATTCATAAATTGATCCTGAAGAAGTTCAAAAATAGTGGAAAAAGTCCTGAAGAAAGGTATCCTTGGTGAAAACTTGGAAAACAGGCACCTTGATACTCCAAAAACATTCAAAAAAACAAAAATAGAAAAAAAATTGAAAAATAGAAAAGTGCCTTGATGACAACCTGGTAAAATAGGCATCTTGGTAGCAAAAAGAAAGAAAAGATCTTGCCAAGTGGGGAAAACCTGGCAATCATGTGTCACTTGTGTTTTGCGCTCTATCTATCAATACATTGTCGATGTCAAGCCTTCACGATTACACCTGTGCTAAATGTTGACTTTGTTTCCCTATGAAATATTATCCTTGCTTGGGATTTGTCAATGTTTCTGTCTTAGGATCAAGTCATTCTACACTGGGGGAATCTTTTCCAGTCTGATAGGTTGCGTCTGCTAGGTTGTCATAGATGGTTTTTCTTGTGACACAATGCTTTCTAATATTTTCACTAACACTATCACTTTCACAACACACGGATGACATAAACATTACACTAACATGAATGGTGTTCCTATGACCCACCTAGAATTACAAATAGGAATAAAATTGTACATAGACATGGAGCACATATTGCTTGAATTCCAAACTTTTGATTGTTGAAACTCTACTGCGCTTGAAAAATGAATCAATAGTATTTCTCAATACTACCTAAACACTATTTGATCTTGGTTTGATTATGACTCTTTTATGTCCTTGTAAGATTTTAACTGGGAGCATCTAAGAAGTCATGAATTTTATTTGATTGATTCACAATTGATGGTTGTTATGTCTTCTGAGTTACTCCATGACGTCTGCGCAAAGACAAAGAGTCGCAAGGATGGGGGCATAATGTTTTCTTGGTTTTTAGTGTATGGTGATTGTTCCAAATGATCCTATGAATTTTACCTAACTTGGATGTTTATGGTAAGAGCTACCACTATGGGTGGATAGCCGCATATATCTTGATCTTTGTTATGTGTAAACTACAGTGAGTTTGAAACAATTTCCTTGTCTATTTTCTAACTCAGATTATCACTAAAGTATATGAAGCATAATGTACCCAAGGATATGAATTTTCAAGGTCATTGCGGGTCCAATATATTACCTTACACAGATTCTGACATATTAAAAGGAAGGTGACTATCTTCTCATCCTGGCTTCTATGCTTTGATGCCTAAGTCTATTTCTGACATTTCAATAAAACATAGTATTCATACTTTCATAATATCAGTGGGTATTAGTGATTGTTGTACTATTAGGTGGTATCCATTCCAAAAAGTACCCAATGATGACAAAAGGCTACAATATCTACAAATCAGTGACAAGTCATATGAGTCTACATATAGCTGTATTTAAAGATTGCATGATTCATTTTCAAAAGAACAACATAACAAAGGAAATTTGTGCTCAAAATAATTTCTATTTTATTCTTCTAAATCCAAGTTAAAAACATCCATTTAATATTACTGATATCAATATCGTTGCACATCCATAGCATACATTTTGCATTCATAAAATGAAACTGAAAGAAAATACAAAAATAAAGCATTTGTACATTTCATTTCTACATCCTAAAGTGCATCCATACATTTTACATTGCATAAGAAAAACTCAAAAACATACATTTTCATATTCACATAGTATCATTTGAAACATATTTAAATTAGTGATAAATCCACAAAACATATAAAGGATGTCATCATTTAAATCTAACTCGTTATATGACCAAGGTATCATCAAGGTATCATCACATGTGCAAATAAATCTATCAAAGTAGAGAGAACTCATGAACCATATTAGAATCAAAAATAGCTACATCAGATATATATCTCAAACATGGTACAGATCAAAATATGACACAAGTCTACATAAAGAGTATTAGTGAATCAAAAGGAATCAGATATATATATGTGTGTGTCAGATACAAAAGAAAGATCTCAGAAGGATCCAGATATACAATGTACATGTATGAATACAGAATCAGCTTTGGCTCCCCCCTCTCCTTGATCTAGAGGAGGAGGAGGAGGTGGTACAAATGGAGGAGGAGGAGGCATCACCCCCTCATAAAACTAGGCAACCCGTGAAAATGAAAGAGCTCTCTGGCCCTCTGGAGCAACAGCATGGCATAAAGAAAAGTAGTACGCTACTCTCTATCCCTAATGGGTGGCTATCTGAGCCTGTGCATCTCTGTCTACTCTAATCAGTTTGCCTTGCCTGTCCTGCTCTTCCCTAAGGCACTCTGACTATCTATCCCTATCTACAAGTGAGGCATCTGATATAGCAATCCTAGACTCAGCTGCAGTGAGCCTGCCCTCTAGAGCTGTGATCTGTGCCCTAAGCTACTCTCTCTCCTGCTCACATTGGGATAGAGGATCTCCATCTCTACCTGATCCCCTACCTAAACCCTATCCATAAGGCCTATCCTATGATCTACCTAGCTTCCTCTGCTACCTCTACTGATTCCCTATGAGTAATGGACCCAGATCTATCTGGGGAGCAACAAATATGAATCAGGTGCACCGACCCTCTCCACTACCACTAACAACATCTATGTGGACACCCACAGCACCACCACCCCTAACATCTCCACCATCGTCCCCCTCATCTGGAGGAGGAAGTCTCCCATCTCAACCTCCATCTCGGCCTTCGTCTCTCCCTCCATGCCTAACGGTGCCCCTGTCTCTCTGAGCTCCTCCTCTCCCTCTAGTTAGGAACTCATCCAGATCATAATCTATAGGCTCCTCTATGCGAGGAATGACCTCCTTTGACACTATGAAACAAGGAAAAGGATGTTGAAGCATCTCTGCTATATAGCCATTTGAGCAGCTAGCATCTGTAACATCTAGGCGGAGATCCCAATCTACTCCAACCATGTCCCTAATCTCCTAATGGGCGGTATCATAAATTAGTTGGGTACCCCACAATGGTGCCTCATCATGGATCTGGGCATATACGGTTATGTCTTGTGTCCTACCCTGTCATCGGCCATACTGTCTCATAACTTGGGAGTGCACAAACTGCTCTACAATGTATCTGGTCTGCCCAATGAGGTACCTTCTCTTGAATAAAAATGGAACCTGTCAAGCATCTAAGGTCCACTCCTCACAATCTAAATATGGCCACCAGAAAACCTCAGTCATGTCATCAAAAAGTCTCCGCCAGTACTCTACCTTGCCCAGATGGGGCTACTGAAGAAGACCTACATACATATCTACATAGGCCTACTCTGGTGCCCCATGCAAATCTTTGTCTATGGATGACCATCTTCTCTAGCATGTCCACCCATCTGACCATGAACCCGTGTTGTCCTCTATCTGGCATCAAGATGCCATCGATCAAGCCTGCTAAGTACACAGATAATCGATCATAATGATTGACCATATAGTCCCATGAAAGGTATCTCCGATCGATGGTGTCATCCTAGAAATACCGATGAGCTATTCCAATCGCCATGGCAGATGTCACCTCAAAGGGCACCTCATGACCAATAATAGGCACACAAAGTATGTACCATACGTCCTCTAGAGTCATTGTCATCTCCCCGATCAGGAGATGGAAGGTGTTGTGCTCTAAGTGCCATCTCTCGGCAAGAGAAATCAACAACCCTTGATTTACCCCTATATCAGGTAAACCTATCAAAGATCATAATCCACAACAGACTACTATCGCATTCTCCTCAGCTGATAACAGTCTAGACAAGGCAAGCATGCGACCTAGATATGTGCCTCTAAAAGAAACTACCTCAAAATATGCTTGTTTCGGCAAAAACAAAGATAAAATCAGTGTTTTATCTATAATAAAGATGCAGAATCCTGATCAACTAAGTAATTCAAGGTCCGCGACAAGCAAACAGGTCAAAATGGATAAGTTTCTAAGTCTAAAAATGAGATGTGATCCTAGAATGATAGGGTGCGATCTCTTTTACTGGATGTGATCCTGGACATACAAGATGCGATTGAAACCACAGGGTGCGATCTAGGAAATCCTGGATGTGACCCAGAAAATAGGGTATGATCCTACATGGACATGGTATGAAAAAAAAAAATTCAACTAAAAATAAGGCAAAAATAGACAAATTGGATGCGATCTAGGACATCTTGGATGCGATGCAGAAATATGGAAAAACTAGATATGATCCCAGAAATACGGGATGCGACCCAGGTTTGACAGGGTGTGATTTGAAATCCCAGATGCAACCCATAATTGCAAAGTCTCTACAAGCTACAAAAATGCATAAAAATCAAATTTGCAAATTTCACAAGATTTGTGAGTACTTACCAGAGGTGGGTAATTGGTCGGGCACTGATGTTGACGGCTAAGCTCAAAATGATGTTTCTGCATGGGGACCACCATCTTCTCTGCAAATATCTCAAAATTACTATGGGTAAGAGTGAAAATCAATAGTAAAATGGTAATTTTTGAGATATAATTGGTCTATTGAGCTGTTTAGGGGTTCTAAAACTCCTCCCAGGCAACTGAAACTCCATTTTTGTTCTCTTTTTGATCAATCGAGAACCAAATCAAAGGTTCCTAAGGTGTTTTATGCAGTACAGTACCATTTTTGTGACAACTCCTAAAAATGCAAGTTTTCTACATTTGTTTTGAAAATCTGTCAAATTGCACATCTCATCATAAATCTTGGTCCAACATCATTTTATCAATCCCACCACTCACATTTTCACGTGATTAACTTGGTATACCATGTTTTTATTCTTAAACACACCCTCTTTTTCACTTCCTCTACTCCATTCTTTCTTGCCCTAATCGTTCCATGCAAATGATACGTTCTTTCCATAGAGGGATTTTATTCTTTTTCCTTTGATTTCATTCCCGAGGGGGCATGATCACACTATCATCAATCAAATTCTTGCTCAAAACAGCATTAAAATGACTTCGTTATCAAACAACTAGGGGCATGATAGTTTCCTTGACTAAGTCGGAACTGTTGGATAGAAAGCTTTAGTTCTCATAAGTTGGATATCTTGTGTTTCCTCATTTTAAAAAATTCTTATTAAGCTCTTGGCAGCTTCATACTGGCTTTTGGATGACAACCAAGTTTAGAATCAGTATTATCATTCTTTGGATGACAACCAAGTTTAGAATTGGTATCTTTAAAAATCTTTTATTGACCCTTGGATGAAAACCAAGTTCAAAGTCAATTCTATCATTTTAGTTTGATCAAGTACAAGACTGATCTCATCAGGCATTTCATTTGATCATGAGTGAAACTCTCAATCTTTCTAAAGTCAAAATCAAAAACTTTCTTTGAATCAATGTGTTGCTCGCACATCAATTCAAAGAGGGGCAAATGTAACCACCCAGATTTGGTCTGTTCCAACTATAGACCCTATTTTCCCTAAGTGTGATCATACCCCCAATTATGTCACGATAATGTTACATTGGCATAATTCATTTTTCAGATTTAATGTCCTAGGTGATTTTTATCACTAAATTATATTAACTACTACAGCCATACAATTCAAGTCAATTTGAACCTATTAAAACAAATCAAATTCAAAATATGGCTATAGTATTTAATCATAAAAGAATTAAATAAATCTCAACATGTCTCATCACTTGCAAATGAACCCATTCCCCTAGCCTAATTAATTTAATTAAATTGGCTATAGTCCTATTGATTATTAAAAAGCAATTAATTGCTTAAATAATTAATATTCCTATTTTTGAATGAATTAAATAAGTTTTATTCATTTCATTAATATTCCTCTAAACCCCTAACCTAACCCACTTCAACCACTTTAACTCTAGTTTCAAACCTATCCCAACCCATTCACCCTTGCTAAACCTCTTTCTAATCCTAATTCTATCCTAACCCACCTCCTAATGTTGTCACATTCCATTAAGGAATGATTAAGGGCTTCACCCACTTCAGAAAGTCAAAGTCAATTCTATCAGTTTAGTTCGATCAAGTGCGAGACTGATCTCATTAGGCATTTCGTTCGATCGTGAGCGAAATTCTCAATCTTTCTGAAGTCAAAATCAAAAAATTTCTTTGAATCAATGTGTTGCTCGCACATCAATTCAAAGAGGGGCAAATGTAACCACCTGGATTTGGTCTGTTCCAACTATAGACCCTATTTTCCCTAAGTGTGATCATACCCCCAATTATGTCATGACAATGTTACATTGGCATAATTCATTTTTCATATTTAATGTCCTCTGTGATTTTTATCACTAAATTATATTAACTACTACAGCCATACAATTCAAATCAATTTAAACCTATTAAAATAAATTAAATTCAAAACATGGCTATAGTTTTTAATCATAAAGGAATTAAATAAATCTCAACAAGTCTCATCACTTGCAAATGAACCCATTCCCCTAGCCTAATTAATTTAATTAAATTGGCTATAGTCCTGCTGATTATTAAAAAGAAATAAATTTCTTAAATAATTAATATTCCTATTTTTTAATGAATTAAATAAGTTTTATTCATTTCATTAATATTCCTCTAAACCCCTAACCTAACCCACTTCAACCACTTTAACTCTGGGTTCAAACCTATCCCAACCCATTCACCCTTGCTAAACCTCTTTCTAATCCTAATTTTATCCTAACCCACCTCCTAATGTTGTCACATTCCATTAAGGAATGATTAAGGACTTCACCCACTTGAGAAATTCAAGGAATCTCAAGATTCCTTTCCTCAAGTCCACCTTCTCAAGCTTGCCTTACACCCTTCCCATGCTTCTTTAAGGCTCTCATTAATGCCTCATTAATGGAGATTCCTTAAGCCCATGTCTCCACCATGCCTATTGAATGCCTTTGGCATTTATTTCTTCTTACACACCATTAATGAGTTTTTCAACTCCATTAATACACCTTGTCCCCCCTCTCTCTCGTCATTCTTCTATAAATAGAAGGTATTTTTGAGAACAAATAAGCCCATAATTTTAGAGAAGAATGTATTGTTATGATGCCTAGATTATTATTAGATTATATTACATGTTAGATTTATCATAGTTTCATTGTTAATGCATTGTTATAATCTTCATTTCAAATCCAAAATGCATGTTTCCTTATCATTTAGTTTGTTTTAACTCAAGTCTTTCATGCTAAGTCGTATATGTCACTTATAGTAGCATAATCTGAGGGCTATTATGTTGCTTATCATACTCTTCTTAGTTAAAAAGCAATAGGTCAATTTTAGTTGCTTTATATGCTCATCTAACCATGTTTTCTACTAATGCATTGACCTATTGAAGTGTTGTGTCTCTCTTAACAGGTACAAAAATCACGCACACACTTTCATCTTTCAAAATATAACATTGACTACCAAAGAATCTCAAGTAACTTAAATTGGGTGTGTAAACATACCAAATCTCATACGATGTCTTCTCTGTGTCCTTCTTCAATTGTACTATGTTCAATGTGTAGACAGCAGTACTGACAGCTTCCCTCCAGAAAGTTTGAGTGATGCTTTTCTCAATCATCAATGTTCTTGCACAATAAAAAATGGATATGTTTCTCCTTTCAGCAATTCCATTTTGTTGTGGTGTTCTTGGTGCAGAAACCTATCTTTTAATTCCATGCTCATTGTAATAGTTAGTGAATTCATTAGAAACAAATTCCCCTCCTCTATTTGATCTTAATCATTTCAATTCCTTACCACTTTGTTTTTTCTACCATATCCTTATACCATTTAAACATCTTGAATGCTTCTGATTTATCTTTTAAGAACATAACTCTCATCATTCTAGAATAATCATCAACAAAGAGAATAAAATACCTATCTCCATAGTAGCTCTTTGTCCTCATGGGTCCACATAAATCAGTATGGACTAATTCTAGAATTACATTAGATGTATGGGTTTTACTCTTGAAACAAGACTTTGTCATTTTACCTTTTTGACAATTATTGCACATGATATGCTCAGGCTTTGACATGCTTGGTAAGCCTCTGAATTTTCTTTTATTGATTATCTTTATCATGTTGTCAAAATTCACATGACATAATATCTTATGCCACAATCATATGTCTTTGTTTCTAGCCATTAAACAAGTGTTGTTAATGTCATCAAGATAGAAAAGGTTACCTTTTGTCTGTTCACCAGTTCCTATCAACCTTCCTGATTCATTGAAGATCTTTGCCTTCTTATTTTCAAATGCTACTTGGTGACCTGTATTATTCAGCTATGAAACACTCAATAGATTATAATTCAGTCCTTTTACCCAGTAATCATTTTCACATTTAATCAGGTTATTCAACATTATAGTTGCTTTACCTTCAACTGGACAAGGTGTGGCATTACACATTCTTACTAATCCACCATTATAGTATTCAAAAGTTTCAAACTTTTGTTTATCACCGGTCATGTGGTGAGTGTAGCCATTATCTATAATCCAGAAATCATTCTTTCTAACCTTAGATATGAGTGCAGTATCTACATACCTTTCTTCTTCTTCATCTAAATCATCCTTCATGGCCACAAATACCATCTCAATGTCTTCTTTAGATTCGGTGTCAGTATTATCAGCTTTGTTCTCAGCTAGGTAACAAGATTTCTTTCCTTTGTCCTTATATTCTCGGGTATCTCTTCTATCAAATTTTTGGTTGCTTCGATAATCTCTGTTATCACCTCGGTCAAAATTCTTTTCATATGTTCTGTCATTACTTCTGTCATCTTTTCTTCTGTTGAGACATCTTGTAGCAAAGTGTCCAACCTCTTTATAATTAAAACATACAAGTGGTAATTTACCTTTGTATCTACCTTTGCCTCTCTTCAATCTTCTTTCTATTAGTGCTTCAATATCATCAAGTCCTTGATCCTCATTATCACTTTCACTATCATTTCTAATAGTGTTTCTATGACTTGACTTACTTATTTTCAAAGAAGATTTGAATACAGATTCTATAGATGGTAAGACACTTTTATCAAAGTTATTCATCTCAAATGAAATCAGTCTACTAATCAGACTATCTAGAGTAACAATATTGTTGGTAACTTCTCTCATTTCTTGTATATAAGATACTTTAATAGCATATATAGGCAGTAAGGTTCTTAGGATTTTACTTACCACTGTCTCTTCTTCAAGTACACCTCCAACTCCTTGGATAACATTGACTACCTCTTTGATTTTGTAGCTATATTGAGTGATATTTTATCCTTTTATCCTTAGATCATCAAACCTCCCTCTTAGGCTTTCTTCCTTGGCTCTTAGTACATTAGCATCTCCTCCATCTACCAACTTCAATTTATCCCACATTTTCTTTGCAGAGGTGCAGGTTTTGACATCTTCAAACTTAGCATCAGAGAGTGAGGAAGCAATTTCTATCATCATGCAATTATGCTCATGCTTTTCTCTCAATTTATCAAGAGTGTGAGTTCTTGTAGGCAACACTTATTCAGTATCTAGCTGTTGAGTAACATTATTACCAATACCTGATAGGTGGAGTCTTATTCTTCTTTGCCATGATGAAATGTTGTCTTTATTCAACTTGGGCACATCTCACTTGTTCATCTTGTGATCTTTTTCTTGAGTTGTTAAAGTCCCCTTTTAAGCACACAAGCTCTGATACCAATTGTTAGAATAACTGAGAGGGGGGGTGAATCAGTGGCCTCAAAATATTCCAATAAATCAACCCAAAAACTTAGTACCACAATATTAAGCCTCTAGTTATCTTCAGTCCTACAAGATGTATGCCTCCAAATAATCTTATTAAATAACTACTGCTCAGAGTTCACTGTTAAACGTTATTCTTATGATTTACCGATTAGCAGTATTTCATTTACCGAAAAACAATAAATTGCTTAGTGTATATCGATCAATCCAGATTAGTTATGTGTAATGCAAAACACTAAAGTAATAACTCATAAACACATTGACACATGGATTTTTAACATGGAAACCCTATTAAGGGAAAAACCACTTGGGACCGGTAACCCAAAATTTTCACTCTTCTAAAGTGAGAATGATGAAGAGCCAACCATGTTAAAGGTTACAAACACACTGTTAGGTGTGACCTTGTTAGAGGATTTAAATAGAATAGTTTGTCACTTGATATCGGGCATCTCTATGCTACCTTCTATGACTGAACCCTAGTTTTTCAAATGGTATTTGGCATCTCATGCTATCTTCAAGATCAAACTATTTGATACTCCTTGGGATGTATCTCAATATAGAAACAATTGTTAAGTCCTTCTTGGTTAAGAGACTTTCTAAATCAATGGTTAAACTGAAACAGTAAATGATATGTTCACACATACAACTTAGACTTGCAGATTTTCAGATCTATTATAAGCTCATAATACCTTTTTGATCAATGTATCTTTTCAATACCTTTTCTCTACTTCTTTCTTCTTGGTGATGTTGTGCTTCTCTGTTGCTCGGTGTCTGCAGAAATCTTTAGCTCTTTCCTCATCTTGATTGATCAGGACTATATGAAGTTTTTCTTCATTAGTTTCTCTTTAGAATCCTCTTTCTCTATTCAGTCCCCTAATTCATAATGAATTAGATTGTCTCTTTATAGAAATGATATCACCGTTTCTCACTTCTTGATTTTCTTGTTCTTGGCGTGATCTGCAATCTTAGCCAATTTTTCTTTAAAGCTTTACTTCAATTTTATCTCGTAGATTTCTCCTTGAAAACTGGATAAAATAGCTTTAAATCTTTTACTTATCTATGGCTTTAACTTGTCGATGAAAATAATGTTAACAACCAGTTAAGTCTATCTTTAGCTCTGCCAACTAAGTATTTTTTCATTTCTGAACTTCAGTTCCTTTCGGTGTTTTAACTCTTTGATAGCTTTGGTCAACACTTTAGTTCTCCTAGGGCTTCTCTGTCAGGGTTGTCTATCTGTCGGGTTTGTCTGTCCATCACGGTTGTCTGTCCATTGAGTAGCACTGTAATTCTGGCCGTCGATAATGCTTGTGAATCTACTCGTCGGTAATGCTTGTCAATTTTCTTGCTCCAGCATCACTGTGACTTTTCTCTCAGGTTTCTCTGTCCATCGGGTTCCACTAGCCGTCGGTGTTTGTAGTCACATAGTGAATGCTGGTCTTTTATGCATTACTAAAATAATAATCTTTATCTTTTTGATTCTCTGAAGTCTTTGACACTTTGAATATAACCAATCAGATTATATCAAGTTAACATCAATGACAATACAATCCATTAACTGATTTAATGTCTTGCATTATCTTTCTACATTTTGGTGATCAACTTAATATCTTTAAACATTCAATCAGTTATATTTCATCAAAAACAACATCTCTCGAAGATGAGTATGGTCCGACCAATCAACCACTGGGGCATGAACATAAACAATACCTCAGCAGGATCCTCAACCCATGCCTCACATCCAATATATGGTCTCCAACAGACCTGGTCCATATCATCTAACATGCATCTCTAGTAATTAATTTTTCCCAACCAAGGTTGGACAATCACTCCATGATAGGCATAAATATAAGGGAAATTGGCAGCATGAACCCTGTCGGAAATCGACCTCACTGTTAGGAGATTCTCCTAGGCCCAAACATGTAATAAGACTGCACCAGTTCAAAGTGCAGAACTTTGCTGATATACTACATGGTGCAGATCATGATATAAATAATAAATAACACATTAGCCCCAAGTAAATTTCCTCGAATGTGCAATCATATCCTCCAATATTCATCCCCA
Source organism: Thuja plicata (assembly GCA_018584345.1). Lineage (NCBI taxonomy): Eukaryota > Viridiplantae > Streptophyta > Pinopsida > Cupressales > Cupressaceae > Thuja > Thuja plicata. Next base: position 476,621 of record MU222214.1, on the reverse strand, counting down.
TCTGACTGCAAATCAGTGACCCCATCTATTAGGCATCAGGAAACCTTAAATTAAAGCCACCAACATTGATGGTAGTGGATCATACTATTGTCTCATAACCCTCTATCAAGTTGTCTGATCTTCAATAATGGCATCACCAAACACTCATCTAAATGTTGCACCTTCATATACCTTATCATAATATACTAGCTTTCCCATGACTGGGATCCTCAGAATCTGATACACGTCCTCCAGGGTAATAGTCATCTCGCCCATCGAAAGGTGAAACATGTTATGGCCTAAATTCCATCTCTCAACTAGTGTTTTCAGTAAACCCATGTTCACTCTGAACTAGGGCATATCTAGCAAAAACCAAAGTCTACAATGGCCAATCACACGTCTATCAATACGACTCAAATCCAAAATCATATCGAAGGTCCTTGTATACAACCCTCTCACATTCAGTTTACGAAAGGAAACTTGTTTTGAAAATCAAACACACATTAATCAGTCCAAATCATCAAAATTGATCATCTAGCGTCAATAAATTATCCGATCATCTACTTGCTCATCTTTGAGTGCATCAAATTTCGTTCCTCTAGATCTTGAGGATGGAAAAATGAACATCAACCTATGAACCTATCAACCTATCAGATTGACATAAATACCACATCAACTAAATGGTTATGACTCACATCAAACAAAATTGATTTTAAAAATATCATACATCATCAATAATCCATCAAAATAATCACTGACATCTACCGGATCAATAAACGAATCAAATATGTTGAGTTGCCTTTAAAAAAATGCAAAATTGACAAATATATGCGTAGGCGATATTTTAAGTTGCATAAGCGCCAAAACACTTAGGCGATACAAAAACTTGTGTAGGTGCTACAATAATTTTCATATGCACCAAAATAGAGAATAGGCGTTATTTCACCTTGTAGGCACTAAAACTATGTGCGTAGGCGGTAAAAAAAGTTACAAAATGCACAATTGGTGTATAGGAGCTACAAAAATTGAGTAGGTGCTAAAAAAAAATTAAGGATTCCCTAGAATAGATGATATTCCAGAGGGTATAGGCACTACAAAAATGTGCGGATGTGCTAAAATAAATGGTGTAGGCACTCAAACTGCAGATTTTTTATTTAAAGAATTCAACGCCTAAATCTAAAAATCTAGCTAAAAATCATCAAATCGGAAAAACAAGGCTAGAAATCAAGACATATTGGTGTTTCGTACACCTATGAACTCTGATATATCCTCCCCTTCTCGAAAGGGTGCTCCTGGATCGGGACTACCATGTTTTTAGCTAGGAGATAAAAAAGCCTCAGAGAGGAAAAAAGGTAAAATAGAGTATAAAAATGAATGAGTGAGAAATAATTTTCACCCAATTTATATCAACTTTTGAACTTTAAAAGAGGTTTTTTTTAACCTAATTAATAAAAAATGAGCCTTTTTATCACAAATTTTACCCTGAGCATCATTTCGATTCAAATTTCATATTGGAAAACAAATCGAAATTGCAATTTTCACTAAAAATTATTGAAAAATAATTTTTTTTTAAATCATCAAAATCACTTAAACACATTTCGATTCATTTCTCGAGGGGGCATACGATCACTAGTACACAAAATCATTGAATTTGGGGCACTTTTTAAAACCAAGGACATTGGATGTCAAAAAATTCAAAATCCTCATTGGGGCATAGAAATCAATCAAAATCAAAATCAGGGATTCACATCAAAATGTTATCATCATCATATCGTCAAATCAATAAAATTTGCATATTGACATCAAATCATCGTAGTGGGACATTGGACATTGAACATTAGACATTCTTTTAACCAACATGCTTCACACCTTGATTCAAAGAGGGGCAATTGTATACACCTAAAAATGGTCAAAGCCAGTCAAAGCAAGAAATTAATTAAATTAAATCCATTTGGATTAATTAAAATAAAAAAATCAAATAACTATGTAATTGAATTAATAATTTTATTATATAGTTCATTAAATAATTAAAGCCAACCCATTCAATATTCATAGATGGCTAAATTAATTAATTCCTTTGAATTAATTATTCCTAAAATCTCTCAACAACCACTACAAGACATAAATTGCATTAACCAATGGGAGAAGAGGAAAATGTGCACATGGATCATAAACATTCTTTTCTATCTTGACCATCCATTTTTAAGAATTAATCTTATCCCTCCAAATTGGACACCTCAACAAACACAACTCAACCTTATGTCTTGATCATGGTTAACTCAAATCGCATCTAACTCACCCGTTGCACATTGGAAAATCCTATATATAGTATGTCATTTTAATATAATTCATATTCATCTTCATAGCAAGTGCACTATAGGCAAATTTCATTTGAGAGCTTAGTAATTTGAGTCCATTTAGCTTAGAATTCTCCTATAGGGACGTCATAATGGAGGAATTGCAGAAAGCTTTGAGTGATATTTTCAACATTTAGGATAGAATTTTATGTCTATTTTCATCATCAATTAGTATCAATCTTTGCTTCTTAGATCATAATTGCATCCATCTTTGCATATTCTCATTCTAGAATTTGTCGCTTGAGGATTCTTTGTAGCTGAGTAAGTCCTTGTAGTTAGAGATCCATGAAATGCTCTTGACTCTTTCAATTTTAAATTTCCTAATTAGGATAGATCTATTAATTTCAAGTTGAAAGCATGTTTAATTAATATCTCATGAAGGTTTGTAAGCAATTACACACATAACCCATTCAAAAAATTATATAGTTCATGAAATAATTAAATTCAACCCATTCAATATTCATACATGGCTAAATTAATTAATTCCTTTGAATTAATTATTCCTAAAATCTCTCAACAACCACTTCAAGACAAAATTGGATTAACCAATTGGAGAAGAGAAAAATGTGCACATGGATCACTCAAAGGCTTTGCTATCTTGACCATCCATTTTTTAGAATTAATCTTGTTTGTCCAAATCACAACTCAACCTTATACCATGATCATGGTTAACTCAATTCACATCTAACTCACCCCCCTGCACCTTGGAAAATCCTATAAATTGGATGCATCTTTAGTGTAATTCATATCCATCTTCAAAGTAAGTGCACTATAGGCAAATGGCATTTGAGAGCTTAGTAATTTGAGGTCATTTAGATTCGAATTATCATATAGGGATGTCATAAAGGAGGAATTTCAGAAAGCTTTGAATGATTTTCATCATTTAGGATAATAATTTACCTCTATTTGCAACATCAATTAGTATCAATCTTTGCATCTTAGATCATAATTGCATCCATCTTTTTGTATTCTCATTCTAGAAGTTGTTACTTGAGGATTCTTTGCAGCTAAGAGAAATCCTTAAGTCCTTGTAGTTAGAGATCCATGAAATTTTCTTGACTCTTTCAATTTTGAATTTCTAAATTAGGATAGATCTATTAACTTCAATTTGAAATCATGTTTAATTATTGTTTCATGAAGGTTTGTAATAAAATTACACACACACACACAAATGGCGTACATTTTGGGGCCCATGCCTCACTAACAAGTTTCATGTATTTTTGAGATGTTGTTGTTGCAAATTTGATATTTGTAGGTTCAAATTATGTAGAAATGCGCCTTTCTAGAAAATTTCAATGCCTATGCATAGAAGTTCGACGCCCATGCACAAAATTTCAACGCCTATTCATAGAAGTTCAACTCCAATGCACAAAATTTCAGCACCTACAAAGTGAAGTTTGGCTCCTACACACAAAATACCAGCACCTATAGCCAGGAAGTTGCAATTTACATTTTCTTTTAGTGCCTATGCATATTCTTTTGTCTCATTTTAACTATCTTTTATTGTCAGCAAATTAAATTATGTCACCTATAGTATTAGCGCCTATGACTTAAATTTTAGTGCACTTGAGTAAACTTTTAGCGCCTATGAGCTTAATATTAGCGCCTACAAGATAAATTTTAGCGTCTATGAGTAGTTTTATGTTGCCTATAGATTTGAGTTTAAGAACTTAAAATTTAACTCTGATTTTGTTTAAAATGTGTTGTAGATGGCTAAATTGAATAAAGTTTGTAAGCCTGCATTCAGATTACCAAGTCATTACAAGGAAAAGGAGGCTAAAAGGTTGAACAAATATTCTTGGAAGGGAAAATGAGATGGAGAAGCTAGGTGAGGAAGGTAAAGCTCGTGATAGGTATATCAAATTCATATATCTTTATCAAGCTTTCTATCAAATTCCAATGATTGTCAATTTTTTGGATTTCCTTCATGTTGCTTGCTTGTGTTGGACTAATGTGTGTGGAAGGGGATTCTTAAGAGATGGAATGATTGCCGAGGTAATGTATAGTGAAAATAAAAAATCTAAAAAATGTGCATAACTTTGAATAAGGTGCACACTACAATCCTTTAATCTTACATGTACCTTTCATTTCATTTTTTGGAAAATTTCAAATTCAAACACATAGCTTAAGTAAGGAGAGCTCATTTGTTTGTGAACAAAGCTAGTAGGCCTATACTCTCACCTTTCTTAAGGTGATCAGAATGCCAAACCTAGTGGAGTTCTATTAGTTAAAGATCTAAAAATGAACATCATGTCATTGTGTTTGGAGAATAAAGACAATAGGGATATGCTCTCACCTTAATTAAGGTGATCATAATACCAGATTTTTCTTTATCTTAATTTTCTTTCAAGTAGTACATTTTCATTTTCAATCCATAGTAGGCCTGCCTCCCCAGATTTTCCTTAATGAGGCCAGTGAGAGGAACGGTCCAAAGTGGGATACAACTATTTTTTTCCATGGTAATCCAACCCGCTATAAAATGAAATGCCTTCATTCTTAATGGGGTGAAGGACAAAGAGCTTTGAACAAAAGCCTTCCTTGAGTAGTCCTCATGTATTGTGCAAAACCTCCCCGACGTTGGTGGTAAGCTCTCATAAGAGAGGCAAAATCAAATCTCTTTGAATGAAATCTTTATCACAACCAAGATAAGTAGTAAGCCTTCCTTTTCAGCCATGTAAAGCCAAATTTGACCATATGTAGCTTTCTTGAAGTGTCTTCTTTGTGAGATGACCCGTGGAAACAAGTGAGAACATACACTTTTTGTGTAGATTAGATATTGAAGACAAGTGTTTGTAAGTTTTTTGTTTTTGATTATCTTAGAAATCAAAGTAAATAATCCATTTGGAACTAAAAAATCAAACACAAACTTCAAAAATTCACGAATTGAAAAACAATTATTCATTTTTTTGCCTATACACAATATTATGTCACCTATACATAGAGTTTTTTCGCTTATAACTAATAAAAGAGCATCTATAAACCATAAAACAATGCCTGTACAGAATTAGACAGTGTTTTTTTCACCATAAAATCATGTGTGGGCATTAAAATATTGCTTGTACACTTTAAAATAGTGCCTATAAATTGTCATATCAAAATAGTGAACATTTGCAGAAATCTTGAAGCCAAACTAAAAGCATTTTTAGATACCCCTCTTAGAGTAGGGTTATTTTTAATCAAATAGATCTATAAGTCTATCATATATGCCCATGGATTTCTTGGTTAAACAAATCCAAGGTCTCGAGAGATAGATTCATGGCATAAAATAAGATAGAAATGAATGAATAACAACAATGTCTGAGAAATGCCTCTGAGAAATGAATAACATCATAGCTAATGCACAAATTCAAGGAATACAAAAAAAAAGCTAAAATTAAGCAACAAATGGATAAAAATCAAGAGAAAGGTCTTAAATCCAACATTTCTTCTGCAAATAGAAGAGGCATAGCGACGGTGGCACTGCCCATGGAAAAACAAACTAACCACTTTGTTGATGCCATGGGAGCTTTCCAAGTCCTAGATCTGGATAGAAAGATCAATTGGATAAAGGTGTGGCTTGAAGGGGACTTAGAAAACATCTTCAAATGTCTAAAAGGGGAGAATAAAACTTCTTGGACCGTTGAAGGTTTAATCAATTCAACAATTGATATTATAAAATCTTTTGATTATTTTCATATTGATCATGCCTATAGAGAAACGAACATTGTTGTTGATTGTTTAGTGAACATGGGGGGTCAATGCTAATTCTAAGTTAACATATATCAGTGAATGGGACATTACAAGTGACATCAAAGCCCTCCTAAGCTATGACAGAGTCCATGGTAAGGAATGAAATGTTTCCAATTTTAACAATGATTATGAAACCTGACAAGTTTATTATGGTAAGTAATGATAAGTGCCCAAATTATTGCCCAACAATTAATGGAAGTAATATCTCACATGCTTTTTGGGTTTCGTAGAGTCTTATTTGGGAAATCTTGTGTCAGATTTTGGTTATCTCTCACTGTAGATTGCAAACTCTAGTTGTTAAAAAAATGGGTGGTGACAAGAAAAGGGTGGAGTCGATTACATGTGATGAATGGAAGGAAAATCCTATAGTATGGCATATATTGTAGAAAGGGGAGGTCACGGAGTATTTGAAGAGATTACATGGGTGGAATCCTTCTCTCACAAAAATATTTTATAAATATTGGAAGGATGATAAGATCAATCTCTTTGGGAGGTTGGTTAGTATGGATGAGGGTGTTATTTCTCAGGTTACAGGCCTTTCTATGGAAGGAATGAATTTTTATAGAGACAGGAAACTTTTTGATGTGGTTGTGAAGAAGTTTCTAAAAGAGGATGATGAGAAGAAGAAGCTAGTTAAAATCAATATAAAATTTACTACATGCCCAAGAAAATTAAATTGGTGTAGACAGAGGTGCTTAGGGAAGTCACGCAGTATTTTCCTCTGGATGGTCAGTTCACTAGGGTTTATGGTTACCATTTTGTGTTTCTCAACCATTTCAGGTATGAAGTGAAGGTTTATTTCCCCTTCTACTTTCTTTCATCATTGAATGCTAGCATTTTGTCCCATAGAGAGAATCCCAGGGGTAATCTGGTCCTCCATGAGGGCCTTATTCTTCTTATCTATGAGCATTTTAAAGAAAATTTTGTTGACCCTCATCAATTAGCCATTTATGAGTTCGAGGATGAAAATGATGGTTTTGAGGAGTTAGATGAGGATGAGTAGGATATTGATGTTGGTGGGGATGTTAGGGAGACTCCACCTCTGAATAAAACTAAGTTTGATGTTAAATCCCTTGTTCAGACTTTGGGTAAAGACAAGGGTAAATCCCCTGCCTTTGTTTCCAAGAGTGTGAAAAGGACTAATTATGGTCAGGGTAAAGGTAAGGGGGTAGTTTTTGAGGTCTCCCCTATGCTCTAGGAAGATACTATTTATCCTTCTCTATTTAAATATTTTTTTAGGGAGGAGGAGATCCATAATGTTATCGACCTTGGTGATTCCAATCTCCGTTTGAACAAAGAGATTCATTTTGAGGTTTTAGATGCAGCTAGAGAAGGTGTTGTGGAATTATTTTGCTTGATAAGGTGGGACTTTAATGAGATTAAAAGTCTTAATCTTAAGAAGAGGGATATTTCAAGAAAGATGGAGGTTCTTGATTCTAAAGGGATGACTAAAGGGAGTGTTATAGATTATGCTACTAAGGAGATTTGGACGGAAGGGGAGAAATCTTCTCTCACTAATTGATTCTCACAAATTGTGAACATCTTGGAGAATTTAAAGAAGGATCATTACTCTAAATTTGGAGATCTTGATGATAAAATTCACAATATGGAGACCACTTTGAAAAAAATTATAGAACAAATTCATAAGGTTCTTAAATCCTTGGCTAAGCATTTGAAGACCTTGGTGGCAAAGCTTGAGAAGATGCATCAGAAAAAAGACATTGTTGAGTTGGATTCTGACAAAGATATTGGTGATGAGGTTCTTAGTGGCCCCATTAAATGTACCTGTGCTATTACCAAAAAGAAGTCAATTTCGGTGAAGCTGCCTTAGGATATTGAAGATATAAAGAAGGTTGTTGATAATATGAATCTTTTGTAATTAGAGGTTGCTTATCTTTTAAAAAATGAATTAACTCTGCTCTGGGTGTTGGTCCTATGGTTTCTTTTCTCTAGTGTTTTGTTGGATTTTTGTTCTATGCTAGTCTTTGATTATCTCTTTGTTTTTTCCATCTTTTTATTTTGTAGAATTTTGGTCTAGTATGTTTTCTCTATGCTTTAATGATTAATCTATTGTAATATCTTTGTAAAGGGTTTCGGGTCCCTTCAAAACCTATTTTTTCCTTAATCAAAAACATTTCTTCTACAAACATAAGTGAATCCAAAAATCCCTTGGATATAAGGTTTACCCCTCTGGGACAATCTCTTGAGTTGGCATTAAAATAACTTCTTGAACACAATCTCATAACATTGCCTCAAGTGACCTCATTTGGATTTATATTGTTAAGTACATATTGTGCATACCATAGACATAAAACTTTGAATTGCATGGAATTGAAACATAAAGTCCAAGATCTTATTTATGATGGAATAATCAAAGTTGAAAATCCTAATGATTCATCTAATGAAGAATGAGATATTAATCCCAAGCATGATTAAAAGCATGAACCTATGTTATAAATAACCCACATGTAGCCTCTACTTCTTCCACTATTCCTTCATCTCATGAAGCTTCACAACAAGCCACACTACCTCCATCAAACAATGAACCTGATGATGACACTTTTCATGTTGACCCTCAAGTGCTCTCTGTTGGAAATAATCAAGACTAACCAAGTTACTAAGAGGGGAGGGGTGAATCAGTAACTCTTGAAACTTTTAAATCATTTTTGCACATGTATATACTTTGATCATTCATTCATCTAATCTACTGCAAGCATGAAAGTGTAATCATTCATAACACATAACACAAATATTTGGTGACCCAGAAACCTTCCAAATAGAAAGTAAAACTGGGGTGGGGATGGTACCCACAAAACTTTGGTACTATAGTATAAATTTGGCCGGTTAAGGCTTACAATGATCACTTCTGATGATCTGCCCTATTAAAAGCAATTAGGACTGCTAGGTCCACCTTGTTAGAGGATTTACAAACATACAATGAAGTATGCACTCT
>MU222214.1:443016-461508 GCA_018584345.1 Thuja plicata | reverse complement strand
CAAAGATTTGGTGACCCAGAAACCTTCCAAATAGAAAGTAAAACTGGGGTGGGGATGGTACCCACAAAACTTTGGTACTGCAGTATAAAGTTGTCCGGTTAAGGCTTACAATGATCACTTCTGATGATCTTCCCTGTTAAAAGCAATTAGGACTGCTAGGTCCACCTTGTTAGAGGATTTACAAACATACAATGAAGTATGCACTCTATTAGGATATTTACAAAAGACTATTAAGTCTACCTGGTTAAAGGATTTACAAACTGATTCAATTGTTAGGATGAAACAGTAGATCTTGACTTACAACTTTATTGCTGATAAGATCCTTTGTGTACTAATCTCCTTCTGTGATAGATATGTCAATTCTGCTCCTTTACTGACTTTGCAGAAATGCTCTGCTCTGCTGCCTTATTGCAGTCTCTGCTCTGCTCTTTCTAATTTCGCATATCCATAGTTTCACATTTATTCCATACATCAGATGGTATAATACATTACATATATATATCGTCCATAATTACATTTTACATTTCACAAAGTCAGCCTCATACAAAATAATAACATAAACTTATTCTTAAGTCGGCCTTACATAAGTAAACAAAATATTACTGAGTCGGTAGAAGCTCGGGTTCCTCAAACTGGCTCGGTGATCTTCTGATACTCGGCATCCACTACAATACTCAGCATCGTCATGCTCTCGGTAAGAGTAGAAGCTCGATCCATACTAGTCCCGAAGTGTAGCTTGGAACTCGGTAGTTGTGGTGACTCGGTAGATATAGTGTCACTCGGTAACCACTGGTGACTCGGTGATAACTGACTTCTCAGTTGGCTTCAACTAATGGCTCGGTAGTTATGGTGAAGCTCAGTGACTACCGTCTGCTCGGTAAATGTTTCTCTTCTCGGTAAACACTGCTGAACTGTTCATATGCTCGGTGACCACTGTTCTGCTCGGTATGAACTGTTTAACCGGTGAATGCTCAGTATAGGCTGTGGACTGAGTGATGAGCTCAGTAAGCATTCAGAATGGAATAAGTGTTTTCACTGATGACAAATATATCATAATTCCAACACTCTCTCTAAAATAAATCCAATCTAATCCATATCTTGATGCAAGTCCCTCCTAGGATTTAAAAATCCTAGATCCTAAGATATCATATATTTCAATGCACATCATACCTATTCAAAGTATTCTATCATCTCTTTAATAATACCCCATTCATATACAAACTCCTACCTTTTCCTTAGAAGTGGCTCCATGTCAAGAGGGTAATCCAATGTGAGAAGAAATGAGTCTTAGTAAAGGTAAAGATCAAGATACTATCCAATCCTATCAAAAATTTGACCAAAGTCCCATATCCCTAGAGTACCATGATGATACCCTCATACCTTTCCACTTCTTCCAAGATGATACCCTTCCATATCAATAACAAAGTATCCCTCTAAGTTCTATATCTTATCCACCTCCTACGAAATATTGAGATATCTCTTCCACCATTTCCAAAGAGCCTATTGAAAAAAAAGAACAAAGTACCCTTTCTACATTATCCAATGATCCTGATCAATGTCAAGATAAAATTGTCATATCATATCCTTGTCATGATCCTCCATATCTACCTCAAAAAATTATCATTCCTCTTAAACCCCCTCATCATATTAACTCTCCTCAAGATTTAGTTTCTCCTATCAAAGCTACCGATGAGCCTATGGGTATAAAAATAAGTCTTAAAGATTATGGCCATGGAGATATAGCTCACTCTAAAGATTTTGATATCCCTTATACACCTCATATCCCTCCATTTAAGTATAATCATATAACTTCACCATCCTCAAAACCCATTTTTGGTCCCTATATCCCAAATTTAAAGTTTGCATCCCTTCCATCCATATTGGGTCCTTATATCTCTCCATCAACCATCATTCCTATCTCACCACCTACTTACCCTATCATATATCAAGATCAAAAAAGGCACAAATACTTGAGAAACTTCCAAGAACCTATTCATTACTATCCTTCCATGATTCCCAAAACCTTTGGAAGAAACTTGGATGTCAAACATAAAAATCATAAACTCAAGAATCCACATACATTCAAATATCAACATGTCCAATATACTCGACTTGTGAATAGATATAAAAAATAAATATCCAAAAGACCGCAAAGGTCCACTAAGCAAAAATAAGAATCAAATACAATGTGGGTTCCTAAATCCCTCATTAAATAAATATGTTGTAAAACATCACAAGGAAAAGGAAAATCAAAGACAATGTGGATTCCCAAGTTGCTCTTACAAGGAAAATAAAAATCAAATTTGACATTCAATATTCCCTTCTACACCTCATATCCCTTCATTTAAGTATAAGCATATAACTTCACCATCCTCAAAACCCATTTTTGGTCCCTATATCCCAAAGTTAAAGTTTTCATCCCTTCCATCCATACGGGTTCCTTATATCTCTCCATCAACCATCATTCCTATCTCGCCACACACTTACCCTATCATATATCAAGATCAACAAAGGCACACATACTTGAGAAACTTCCAAGGACCTATTCATTACTATCCTCCGATGATTCCCAAAACCTTTGGAAGAAACTTGGATGTCAAACATAAAAATCATAAACTTGAGAATCCACATACATTCAAAGATCAACATGTCCAATATACTCGACTTGTGAATAGAAATTAAAAATAAATATCCAAAAGACCGCAAAGGTCCACCAAGAAAAAAGAATAATCAAAGAAAATGTGGGTTCCTAAATCCCTCATTAAAGAAATGTGTTCTAAAACATCACAAGGAAAAGGAAAATCAAAGACAATGTGGATTCCCAATTTTCTCTTACAAGGAAAATAAAAATCAGATTTGACATTCAAGATTCCCTTCTACACCTCATATCCCTCCATTTAACTATAAGCATATAACTTCACCATCCTCAAAACCCATTTTTGGTCCCTATATCCCAAAGTTAAAGTTTTCATCCCTTCCATCCATATTGGGTCCTTATATATCTCCATCAACCATCATTCCTATCTCACCACCCACTTACCCTATCATATATCAAGATCAAAAAAGGCACACATACTTGAGAAACTTCCAAGAACCTATCCATATGAACCCTCCATATCATTACTATCCTTCCATGATTCCCAAAACCTTTGGATGTCAAACATAAAAATCATAAACTTGAGAATCCACATACATTCAAAGATCAACATGTCCAATATACTCGACTTGTGATTAGAAATAAAAAATAAATATCCAAAAGACCGCAACGGTCCACCAAGAAAAAAGAAGAATCAAAGACAATGTGGGTTCCTAAATCCCTCATTAAATAAATGTGTTCTAAAACATCACAAGGAAAAGGAAAATAAAAGACAATGTGGATTCCCAAGTTACTCTTACAAGGAAAAGAAAAATAAAATTTTACATTCAAGATTCAAAAGGATTCCAATACGCCTCCATCTAAACATCTTCCATCTTCCATCTTCCAGATCTATTTTGGGTCACTATGTCCCAAAATCCACTACCTTAGATACACCATCACCTCCTCCGTCCAGTTTGGGTCCTTGTGTACCAAATTCTACATTCTTTCCTCCACTAAAATCTCAAACTTCCCAATTCATTTTCTTTCCATCATTTCTTCACCCCTTGAGGTGTGTTTCAAATTTGATCTTGTCAACATTTATATCCACACATATACATGCTTCTTATCCTCCCACCCATTATCCAACACCAATGTTCTATCCTTTCATCCCCCTTATCCCATCATATGCATAAGTCCTTAACCACCTATATCCTCCATATCATCCCCTTACCATCACCCTATCAACATCTTTAAGCATGCTTTCAATAGCCATGGTCCATTATAATGTACCTTTCAAAAGGAATACTATCCAAAGAGCAAGATGCTTGAGTCCCTCCATTTTCCATCACATGTTCACTACCTTCCAAAAAGAGGAAAAAATTTAAAATAAATCAAAATAAATTATTATTTTTTAAAAGTAAAGAGAAATAATCCATCCTATGGTGAAAACCACTTCTTGTGGGGCCTTGGGCAAGTACCATGATGAAAACCTGACAAAAAGATATCATGCGTAGTACACCTTCTTGTACTCTATACTTGGGGGCAAGTTCCACTGATTCTATCTTATTCATTGTATCCTACATTAACCATCATATCCCCCACCATCCATTATATGTAATTTATCGTATCTACGTACATATCCCCTTTTCCACCATTGATCTTGACAAGGTTGATAATTGTCATGAACATCAAGCATCCTATCCATTTATCCTATCAATATGATTAGTATTATCTAATTGTTGCATCCATGCTACCTTATCATAATCTTTCTTATCCTAATCAGTATTCCATCATCTCTTATCACCTTTGAGCTTCATTTTATCCATATGTACCCTTTAATGTTGATCAAAATGAAGGACATAAAATTCAAAACATGTTCTCAAAATCCTCTTGACATGTCCACTCCTTTGGACAATACATGTCTTTCATTGTATCATGTCATTATCTTATATGCTATCTAAAACCACCTCATTAGCCTACATTATCATATCCATTTTTCTTTAGCTTGGGTAATCTTAAATAAGATCATCCTCAAGGGTCGCATTACACATGCTTCCTCCATCATTTTCATATTCACTCTAGGCCAATTTGTTATTACATCCACTCGTAATGCTCTACACCTTGCTAGGGATTAGGGGCAAAAAAATGTGGTATTGCTTGAGAATTAGTGATCAATTTAAAAATTTAAAAAAAATCATAAAATCTTTAAAACTCATAAAATTTTAGGATAGCTCATGTATCTATCAAATACACCGCATTTCATATCAATTTTTTCATTCGTGTACATAGTCATAGTAAATCTCCAGTTGCATATCTCAATTTCCCAATAAATCTTTCGTCATGGTTTTGAAATTTGTCTTAGTCCAACATCATAGTCAAATCAAACTAGGGGCGAAATCCAAATTTAATGACCTCATCAATGAATCAGATACAAGCATGACCCAAACACACTTAATCAAAATCAAGATCATGACATTTGAATTTAATTGATCAATTCAAAATCATCAATTTTCAAACATCCAAATAGTCAATCGAAATCAAAAGTGACACATCAAATCAACAAGATCAAAATGGTGAAAATGGATGAAATTCTTCTGAAAATATGGGTCAAATAACAAAAGCAAAGATATTCAAATGTGTGTTTCTTGATTTTTGACAATCAAGTCTTTTAGCAACTCAAATATGTCTTTTGACTAGAGAAATGATTATTAAAAATGATATTTTTTTAGGTTTTATCCTTGTGATATTAATTCATAGAAGTATATAAAATTTTCTAAAGACATGAACATCAAATAATCATCGAGGACACTTGCATATGAAAGGGATTAAGTTTTTGTATGTTTATGCAAAAGGATGCCTTGGTCATTTTGGTTTTTCATACGGCCATAATGTCAGGATCCATTTGCAACATTGGATCCAATGAAAGCGACATTCATATCATCATGGTTGAAAATATAACAAGTGAGGGTTGTACCAATTTCAATGATCCAAATAAGCTCAATGATGATAATTGCAAACTAAATTGATCGAGTGAAAAGTGACAATAGTTGACGCAAGGAGGGACAGAAGAAGGGGCCAAAGGCACTCCCAACTACCAAACCACCTTGCAGAACCAATGTGGAAGCCAAAAAACACAATAAGAGAAAAAACAACAGAGATCCTTTATCATTAATATATCAAACTCATTACATGTCGGGCTTTAAGGCATTCCTGATTTTGGCCATATATTCAATGAATTAAAATATGATCTTCATACATGTGAGGTCACAGACCTCCTTACAAATAATTCAAATATTATTCTAGTACTTCTACTTCTAAACTTCCTAAACTAAGAACATAGGATCAAATATATACAAGAGTCCACCAAAAGGGTTGGTGCTCAAATTCCTAACAGAGACCTAGATTTAGGTCCACACAGATCCCAATGAGAGACCCCACATTAATTCAGCAACAGAAATTAAATGTAGAAGTCGGTTGGATTAGGATAAACATCTCGGGAGAATGATCACCAAAAATCAGCAGTCATCAATAAGGACATACCCGAGCATCAGACAACCCGTCGATAAAGAGATCACCAAATCCATCGGTAAAAGCGTACCCGAGCAAAAAAAGACAAACTACAAAGAAAAAGTAAACATCTTTTTGGTTGAGAAGGATTGTCAAGGACCCAAGATGCTCCTCCATCAGACACCTGGGGTTACAAGAAATGATTCCCCAAATCATGTATCAGGTCCAACTTGAAATGAATCCAACTTAGATTGATAAATCCAAGATGAGTCCTTAATCGATCTATTCTTCCACTTTACCAGATACTCCTTGTATTCTTTTCCTCTTGTACTTCTGCCAACTCTCTATTTCAAAATCTTTTCAATTTCCTCTATATGCTTCTTAGGATAATCACTTGGTATTGTCACTTCTTCATCAGGTTCATGATATTCATACAAGTCAGAAATATTGAATATAGGTGATATATCCATGTCATCAGGTAATTAAACTTCATAAGCATTTCCACTGTCAAATATTCTCAGTATTTTGCAAGGACCAAATTTCTTCATCTTCAATTTACCATATGTTCCAATAGGAAATCTACCTTTCTTCAAATGAACCATTACTGCATCACCAACTTCAAATGTTTTATGTCTTCTTGATCTATCTGCATTGTCTTTGTACTTCCGATTATTTTTCTCTAGCTTTTGTTTTACATCTTCATGCAATGTCTTCATGAACTCAGCAAATTCTTCTGCTTCTGCACTTATTTTCTCTTCTCCAACAATATCTCTCAAATCTGATATACCTCTTGGTTGTGTGCCATGAACAATCTCAAAAGGTATTTTTCCAGTACCTCTATTCACTGAATAATTGTATGCAAACTCTGCTTGTGCCAACATCAAATCCCAATTACTTGGTGTATCTCCAACGAGGAATCTCAACAAATTACCCAAAATTCGGTTTACAACCTATGTTTGTCCATCAGTCTGTGGATGAAATGTAGAACTAAACTTTAAATCGATATCCAACTTCTTCCAAAGTGTCCTCCAAAAATAGCTAACAAACTTACTGTCTCGATCAGAGATGATACATCTTGGTAATCCATGCAATCTGACAATTTCCTTGAAGAAAAGATCTGTTATATGTACTGCATCTAATGTTTTCTTACATGGTATGAAATGTGTCATTTTAGAAAATCTATCCACAACAACAAATATAGAATCATTACCTCTTTCCATCCTAGGTAAGCCAAGAACAAAATCCATGTTGATATAACTCCAAGGTTTCTCAGGAGCAGTAATAGGTGTATACAGACCAGTTTTCTGACTCACTCCTTTTGCAACTTGACAAACTCCACATATTTTCACAAATTTCTGAGCATCTTTATACAATTGAGGCCAAAAGTACCTCTCTTTAAGCAAACTCAATATTTTATCAATACCAAAATGTCCAGCCAATCCACTACTATGTTTCTCCTTAATCAAATTAGTTCTCATTGATCCTCTCAGTATACACAATTGGATACCTTTGAACAACATATCTTCCTTAATAAAATATTCTTCATACTTATTTGATTGATTTGAATTTGGCGGTCTGCACACTCTCCACTGCTCTAAAAAATTAGGATCACTTTCATACAGATTCTTCATGTCATCAAAACCAAGAACCTCAATTCTCATTTCAGTCAACAAAGATCTTCTTCTACTCAATACATCAGCAACTCAGTTAGAAACTCCACTTCTATGTTTAATCACAAATGTGAAACTTTGCAAATATTCTACCCATTTCATGTCTCTGATTCAATTTATTTTGACTACCCAAATACTGTAAATCCTTAGGATCAGTATACAACATGAATTCATTTGGCATCAAATAATGTCTCCATTTCTTCATAGCTTGCACAATAGCATATAATTCTTGATCATAGATAGAATATTTCCTCTTAGCATCATTCAACTTATCACTAAAGAAAGCTACAGGTTTACCTTCTTGAGTCAATACAGCTCCAATTGCACTTCCACTTGCATCACATTCAACTTGAAATACCTTATTGAAATCAAGTAATGCTAACATGGGTAATTCAGTAAATTTCAACTTCAAAGCTTCAAAACTCTTATCAGCTCCATGTGTCCATTTGAATTCTCGTTTTTCTCCTCTCATTGTTTCAGTCATAGCATTACAAGGAGAACTGAAATTTCTGATAAACTTTTTGTAAAAACTTGTCAATTCATGAAATGATCTTACCTCGGTGACATTTTCATGCATAGGCCAACCCAATATAGCTTCAACCTTCTCTAGATCCATCTTCAAACCATCCACTGAAATCATAAAACCCAAATACACAAGCTTTTCTTTCATGAAGGAACAATTCTTCAGATTTATTAGCAACTTTTCCTCTTTCAATCTCTACAACACTTTCCTTATATGCATCAAATGCTCTTTTGTAGTCTTACTGAATATCAGAATGTCATCCAAGTATACAATCACACATTTATTCAATAATTTCTTTAAAACTTCATTCATTAATCTCATAAATGTACTCGGTGCATTAGTTAAACCAAAGGGCATAACCAGCCACTCACACAAACCTTCCTTTGTCTTGAAAGAAGTCTAACATTCATCACCTTCTCCGATTCTGATCTAATGATATCCACTTTTCAAATCAATTTTGGTAAAATATATTTCTCCACTCAAATAATCCATTATGTCATTCATTCTCGGTATAGGAAACCTATACTTCACTGTGATCTTGTTAATTGCTCTGGAATCAGTGCACATTTGCCATTCTTCATTCTTCTTAGGTGCCAATACAACTGGAACTGCACATGGACTCAAAATTTCTCAGATCAAACCTTTGTCCAACAATTCATGAACTTGTCGGTTAAGCTCTTCATTCTCTGTCATTGTTAACTTATGTGGTGCTTTGTTTGGTAAACTAGCTCTGGGAGTCAGATCCATACAGTGACTGATATCTCTCATTGGTGGCAAACCATCAGGTACATTATCTAAAATTATCTCCTTGTACTCAGTGAGTAACTTTCCAACTTCTGTAGGAATGTCATCTTTTGTATTCTTACTCAGTTTGTTAGGAATCAAAGCATAATAGATATCATTTATTTTCAAATCCTTAACAAACTGTCTACCTTCCATCAGATAAACTTTTACAAATGTACATATCTCACCAACAGATTCTTCAACCAAAGGAAACAAAACTTGCTTCTTACCATCAACCCAAATAGAATATCTATTCAATCTTCCATCATGTATAGCATGTCTATCATATTGCCAAGGTCTACCCAACAAAATATGAAAACAATCCAAAGGCATAATATCACATAACACCTTATCATAATACTTTCCAATTTTCAGATTCACAAAACATTGTTCACTCGCCATTAATGTATGATCATCCTTCATCAATGAGATCTGATAGGGCTTTCAATCTTTCATCCTTTCCAACTGCAAATTTGCAACCATTTCCTCAGATGCCAGATTCTCTAGGCTTCCACTATCAACAATCACCTTCCAAACCTTGTCTGCAACTCTACATCTGGTCTTGAACAAACTTTTCCTGATAGGATCTTGCTTATCTTTCTCACTCCATAGTATCCTTTGGATCATGAAATTTCCTTCCTTCTTAGCTTCATTTGGTGACTCCTCTTACACCAATGCATTTATTCTACTACCACCTTTCTTGCTTGCATGTGTACACTCAAAGGATTTATGTCCTTCCTCACCACAATTGTAACAAGTTACTTGGAATCCCTTTCTGCTATATCCACTTCTAGAGTAATTACCTCTTCCTCAGTATGAATATCCACCTTTCCATTCAGTCTTTCCTTTGTCTTGAGATGTGTCAGAAATTGACTTGTCTAGTTCATATCTACTATTTTCACCATGAGATCTACCTCTTCCTCTAGGGAATCTACCACCTCTACCTCTTTGTCTTTGTTCGTATCTCCTGTTCAATTTCTCCTCATCTTTTAGGGCAAAATGATATGCCTCCTCAATGATTTCCATCTTGACCAAACTGATTTCATCCTGTATAGAAATTATCAATCCATTCAGGTATCTTGCTACTCTTTCCACTTCATCTTCAACATGTCCAGATTTGATGTCCAATCTATAGAATTCTTCAGTATAGTCTTTTACTGATTTGTCTTTCTGCTTCAAGCTTTGCATCTGTCGGATTAGGTTAATCTGATAATCACAAGGTAGAAACTTGCATTTCAATTTTTTTACCATCTTGTCCCATACCTTGATTTTGTCTTTACATTTCTTCTTCCGATCCAATTGCAGATGTTCCCACCATAAGGATGCATGACCTTTCAGTTGTGTGCTTGCAATCTTCACCTTCTTATCCTCTGCCACATTCTCATATTCAAAATACTTTTCCATCTCAGTTATCCAATCAATCACTTCATCAGAATCTAATTTTCCACTATACTCAGGAGGATTAAATTGAGGTGTGGATTTCAAACTTGTCAAAGCTCTCAGGAATCACTCTTCTTCCTGATTCATCACAGGTGCAGGTGCAGCTTCACCTTGAACCTCTTCAATTCCATCATCACTAACATCCTCAAGATGCCTTCCTCTTCATTGGGCTATCTCAACAGCATCCAATCTAGCATCCATCTGTCTAAGCATATCAACTAGACCTGGATCTGCATTTCCTCTCCCATGAACCATCTTAAATCCCTCTACAATTGTATGTTAGATTGCAATATGCTACCCCACAACAATACCAACTAGGGTTAGGGTTTACAAGAAGGAACTTAGATCTCACCAATGCTTTGATACCACCTGACGCAAGGAGGGACAGAAGAAGGAACTTAGATCTCACCAATGCTCTGATACTCCCAACTACCAAACCACCTTGAAAAACAAATGTGGAAGCCAAACAACACAGTGAGAGAAGAGATAATAGAGATCCTTTATCATTAATATATCAAACTCATTACATGTCAGGCTGTAAGGCCTTCCCAATTTTGGCCATATATTCAATGAATTACAATATGATCTTCATACATGCAAGGTTACAGACCTGCTTAGAGATAATCCAAATCTTATTCTAGCACTTCTACTTCTGAACTGCCTAAACTAAGAACATAGGAGCAAGAGTCCACCAAAGAGGTCGACGCTCAAATTCCTAATAGAGACCTAGATTTAAGTCCACACAGATCCCAATGAGAGACCCCACATTAATTAAGCAACGGAAATTAAAAGTAGAATTCATCCAGATCAAAATAAACATCTCAGGAGAATGATCACCAAAAATTAGAAATTGTCGGTAAGGACGTACCCAAGCATCAGACAACCCATTGGTAAAGAGATCACCAAAATCCATCAATAAAAGCATACCTGAGAAACATAAGACAAACTACAAAGAAAAAGTAAACATCTTTTTGGTTGAGCGAGATTGCCAAGGACCCAAGATGCTCCTGCATCAATATTTTAGTTGCATTTGCGCATTGCATTAAAATATTTAAGTTCATTAAACATCATTAATTGCATTACATATACTTAAGCATTGTATCATATAGAAAAAATGTACAATCATAACATCAATAGATTGCATCTAAAGAGATAAAATCATCATATAAGCATCTATCCATACATTATCCATCTAAGTAATGCATATATCTCAGCATCTAGGTTAACTATATTCAATCATAGTTATGCATCCATACATATAAATATCCATACATCCCGCATAGAAAGTCCTAAAATATGCTTAATAGACAATCATGTAGAACTGCATCCATCTGCATCATATATAGATCATACATATGAGTGTACATCATCAAATGTCTAGAAATATACATCATCAAAGTTTACACCACGGTGCATCAAAAATTAAATCATAGTACAAGTGTGCATTTGACCAAGTAGGGGCAAATATAGCTTTGTATGTCTCTTGTACCTGAGTCTCCACCTGTATCTAAAGGGGAACCCCCACTACATCTGGATCACCTGGTCGTTTGGTAGATGTATTTTTTCCTATAGGAGGCTTTTTCTGGGTAGGAGCTTGGTTGGACTGACCCTGTTGAACAACTCAAATCTGGGATAATGTTGCAGCTAAGCCCTGTACAATGCTCATACCTGAGTCATCTGACTCTGTAAGGTTGTCATCCTGGCTTGTAGCATCTATATATCCTGACTCAGAGGAGCATAAGAAACAAGAGAAATAGGAACCATAGGAGGAACTGGAGCATTTGGGGCAACTAGTTTTCTACCATATCTACCAACATGAGGACCTCGATGTGCCCATCCATGTACCAAAACTATCCTCGGCCTAGGAGGAGTCTTTCCACCCATCTGTCTAGCTAGAGAAAGAGCATGCCCACCTCGAACCCTAACCCTACCTCTACCATCACCACCTCTGCCACCACCATCCCTGTCACCAACTTGTCCTCCACCCTAAGCACCACCACCACCACCAAGAGAAGCTAGTATCATCCCACCTCTACCTTGAATTACACTAGGAATAGCAGCACTACTAGCTATAACTCCTCCACCTCGACCACCCGAAACCCTACCTACTCAACCACCTCAAGGAGCTCTACCTCCATGAACTTTGGCTCTTCTCTGTTTTTGGTGTACCCCAGCACCACAACCACCACCTCCACCATCAGCCTCATCAGTTTCAGGATCATCAATATCTGGAACAGGCTCGATTGGATCTGTGAATCTCTTAAATGGATGTTGTGCTACCCACCGTGCATACTTGGGTGTAACCCCTGCATATATAACACCTACTCTATAATCCCAATGCATAGGATGGAGACCCAAAACCTCATCTTAGGCTAACCTATAATCCACACAAGGTCCCCACGGTGACCTCTCAGACTGAACTTGTGCATATAGAGATAATCCCTGAGGTATGTTAGAATGAATTCAGAATAATTGAGAGGGGGGGTGAATCAGTTATCCTTAGGTCTATATGTGCCCATTAAAACTTTATACCAATTTGAACAACTCAGATCTGCTCAGCAACAATAACATACATATGCAATTTACTGTTCAGATGTAATCATCTCATAGAAACTTAAATTAAAACACAACATACATATTCACACAAGTTGACACCAGAATTTAACATGGAAACACAATATGGGAAAAACCACCAATAACATGCTATCAACTTTTCACTCTTCTGAAGTGAGCTCTGTTAGGAGTCAACCCTATTAAAGGTTACAAAAAACACTGCTAAATGTGACCTGGTTAAAGGATTTAATCACCCTATCAAGAGTGGCCTTGTTAGAGGACTTATAACATTCCACTTGAATGTCACCTTGCAAAAAGGATTTATACAATGACTGTTAGGTCAACCTGGTTAAAGGATTTTGACTGATACAATGGTTAGAAAGTAATCAGCAGGTGTGATCTGATACATACAACTTACTTTGCAAATCTAGATCCAATTCAGCTCTAATGCTAATTCACTAAGTGGCCTCCATTCTCATTTCAATCTTTAGATCTGCTTGGAAATTCGTCAAGCAATCACTCTCACAGCTCTCTGCTTCTCTATTCAGCCTTCTCTGCTAGATCATGCCAATCAGTCAATTAACCATGCAATCCTCTTGCATACACATCACCATTCATGAGAATAACCCCTTGAGGTTATCTTATACCTCTTCATCTAGGTTAGATAGATCTTTTGTGGCTTAATCAAGATCGTAGATATTAGGTTAGGTCAGATCCAACAGATCTTTCCAACATTACATTTAATTTACTTCTCCAAAGCAATCACTAATTAAATCTTTGATCCATGCATTAATTATGGTTACCTGTGCATTTACATAGTTTGGATCAAATATGCTTATCCTTAATTAACTTTACATGTCCCAATAAAATCAAATATGTCGACTAGAGATCTCAAATCTCAACAATTACCAAAATATTGTTGCTCGACCAACACTGTGTTCTTCCGCTCAGTCACCACTAGTTTTCTTGGCAATTTATTGGCGCTTGATCATCACTGACTTTGCTCAGCACAAATTGTTCACAGTAAACTGTTATCAAAAGATAAACAATACATTACTTTTCCAATGTGCCAACTGATCAAGTACCCTTGTGATTTCTCATAACTCAACCATTTCATTTGGTCTTCTTGTTAAATCTCCTTCATCAATCAATAGATATGGTGCTCAAACAGATAGCAATAGTCTTACCAATTAAGGTTTGACATCAATGACAAAACAACAAATGTTTCCATTGTAGCTTTCCAACAATATTTTCAACAATCTCCCTCTTTGGCATTGATGGAAACACTAAACAATAAAACAATAATTTTCAACCATAGGTACCATATAATCCAAAAAGTCTGTCTGTGTTCCTTGATATGAACAAATATTCATTAATGTCTTTGGCTTCATTATGATTCTCATCTGTAAAACATTTCTCCCTCTATGTCTATGATCACACTCAAATCTTTGTGTTTGTTCATCTGTAGACTCCCTCTATCATTAATCTCTTCCTTTTGACAACAATATTTTTTCAGTAAACTTCTCCCTCGTTATTTCTAAGTATAGTAAAATTTCCCTCTTTCAGTAAACTTCTCCCTCTTTGATAATAATGCCAAAGACGTTGACATCTTCATCATGCAGATTCTTTTGTTCTAAACTCGGTATCATGTTGTACCTGTCATCTTACTTATGTCTAGTCCTCTTTTCTATCTTTGTCTGTCTTTCACAGCTTTAGGCAGAATCCTAAAGTGTGACTACATGTGCATCAATGTGTCAAATATTCTAAATATAACATTTGATGCAACAATGTCATTCTAGACTAATTAGCCTTAGTTAGGGGAATCACCCCTAATTTACCTAGAAAATACTCATGAGCATCCTTGGGTAGTGCCTTTGTCAATATGTCTGCTAACTGCTCTTTAGTATTTACATATTCCAGTCTCACTTCCTTCTTCTGAACTAGCTCCCTCAAGTAATGATACTTGATAGCTATATGCTTTGTCTTAGAGTGCATTGCAGGGTTCTTAAAAATATTAATGGCATTCGTGTTATCACAATATATGACAAATGGTTATGTGATCTCTTCTTTCATACCTTTCAGTAGTATCTTCAACCACACAATATTAGAACAAGTAATTGTTGTTGCTACATACTTGGCATCAGTTGTAGATTGTGAGGTGCAATTATGTTTCTTGCTTGTCCATGAAACTAATCTTTTTCTCAGAAGAAATGCTCCACCTGTGGTGCTTTTCCTATCATCTACATTTCTAGCCCAATCAGAATCAGTATAAAATATGAGCTCAAACTTATCATTCTTTTTGTAATACAGACCATATTCATCTGTTCCTTTTAAATATCTCAGAATCCTTTTTACTGCCATCATATAAATTTCCTTGGGATTGGCAGAAAATCTTGCAACAATACCAACATCCAGTGCAATATCAGGTCTATTGTGTACAACATATTGCATCTTTCCGATCATTGATCTGTAAAGAGTTTGATTCACTTCCTTTGTATCATCATTCTTTGTCAACTTCTGTCTAGTAGCCATGGGTGTACTCACTAGTTTTGAATCTTCCATTCCAAAAGTTTTTAGTATCTCCTTGACATATTTTGATTGAGTAATATAGATACCATTCTTCATCTGATAAATTTGTAAGCCAATAAAAAAATTTATCTCACCAAACATAGACATCTCAAATTTAGTTTGCATCTCCTTTGCAAATTCTTGGCATAACACATCTTGTCCACTAAATATAATGTCATCAACAAATATTTCAGCCAACAAAGTACCTTTACTTTGCTCTGTCTTCAAATACAGGTTGTTGTTTTCATTGGTTCTTGCAAATCCAATCTTCATCAGATAATTGTGCAATCTCTCATACCATTCTCTTGGTGCTTGCTTCAATCCATATAGTGCTTTGTGTAATCTACAAACCATATTCCTCTTGCTTGGGTCAACAAATCCATCAACTTGTTCAATATATACTTCTTCTTCTAATATTCCATTTATAAATGTTGACTTTACATCCATCTGATAAACTTTAAAACCTCTGTAGGCTGCATATGCAAGTAATGTTCTTACTCCTTCCAATCTTGCAACTGGGGTGAATGTTTCTCCATAATCAATTCCTTCCTCTTGTGCATAACCCTTGCATACTAGTCTAGCTTTGTTTCTTGTTACCTCTCCATGTTCATTCAGCTTATTTCTGATTACCCACTTAGTACCAATTATGTTTTTATCACTCGGCCTAGGTACAAGTGTCCAAGTCTTATTCTTCTCAATCTGTTCAATTTCTTCATTCATGGCGTGTATCCAATCTTCATTGTCTAGGGCATCTTTTACTGTTTTAGGCTCAAAATCACATAATAAGCATGTATCTTCTCTCAACTTACTTCTTGTCATAACTGCAGAATCCTTTGATTCTATGATTTGATCCAGTTTATGGTGCCTCCTTACATACTTTTCTAGAGTAGGTTCTTTTTCTGCTTCAGGTTGATCATTCATGTTCATTTCAGGTTGATTCTGTAACTCGGCATCTCCATCAAATAGCTCGGCAAACCTCCTATTTCCCGGCAATCTCATTCTGAGACTCGGTAGGTACTAGCTGTTGCTCGGTAACCTCATTCTCAGGTTTAGGTAATGTATTAGAATCTTCCTCATCCATATAGAAAAATGATTTGTAACTCTCAGGTTCCTGTGTGCTTTCAACTTCATTTCTTTCTGCATACTCATCAATTCTAACATTTGCACTTTCCACAATTTTTTTAGTGTTAGAATTCAAACACTTATATGCTTTACTTTTTGTTGAATAACCAAGAAATATGCCTTCCTCACCTTTAGCATCAAGTTTCTCATTTCTGTTATCCTTCAGTATGAAACATTTGCTTCTAAAAACTTTGAAATATTTTACATTAGGTGCATATCCATACCATAGCTCATAAGGTGTAGCATTAGTACCTTTCTTGACTTGTACTCTATTTAGGGTATAGACTGTTGTACTTACGGCTTCTCTCCAATATTTCTATGCAACATTCTTCTCCATCATTAGTGTTCTGGCACAATCCATGATAGATTTGTTTCTTCTTTCAGCAATACCATTCTGTGGTGGTGTCCTAGGTGTGGAAATCTGTCTTTTTATCCCTCAGTCATTGCAAAACTTGTTAAACTCATTAGAAATAAACTCACCTCCTCTGTCAGATCTTAGACATTTTAGATTTTTACCTGTCTCCTTTTTAACTTTTTCCAAGTACCACTTAAATAACTGAAATGCATCAGATTTTTCTTTAAGAAACATAATAGTCATCATTCTTGAGTAATCATCAACAAATAGAATGAAATATTTGTCTCCATGGTAAATTTTCTCTCCAATGGGTCTACAAAGGTCAGTATGAACTAATTCTAGTATTTCCTCAGAAGTATGAGTTTTGCTTTTGAAACTAGATTTGGTCATCTTTCCCAATTGACATTGCTTACACATTGCATTTTCAGGTTTCTTTAACTTAGGTAGCCCTCTAACCTTTTTAAATTTGTTTATGCTTACCAAGTTATCAAAGTTTACATGACACAACCTTTTATGCCATAACCAAACATCATTATATTGTGCAAACAAGCATGTCTCATCAGCTAAATCCAAATAGAACAAGTTACCTTTTATTTGCTCACCACCTCCAACTAGTTCTCCATTGGCATCATAGATCTTTGCTTTTCTGTGATGGAACTCAACTCTATAACCAGAAGTATTCAACTGTGCAACACTCAATAGATTATATTTAAGATCATCAACCCAATATACATTGTCACATTTGATCTTGTCAGTCAAGATAATTGATCCTTTCCCTTTAACAAGACATGGCGCATCATTACCAAATTTAACATAACCACCTTTACACTAATCTAGGGTTTCACATTTATCTTTGTCACCGGTCATGTGATGTGAACAACTTCTATCAATAATCCAACGGTTGTGTGCATAAATGTGGTCACACTTCTATGAATCATTCCATTCAAGGTTGCTCAAGAATGAGGCCTCAAATATCGACCCATAGCTCTCTAGTCATGGATGTGTAAAAATGTAAAATAAAGGCCCTCAGATTGACCTAGTTGTGTCTATTGCAAATACACCATAAAACGAGAGATTCAAATGCATAAAAATGAAATCTACTCTATATGATAACAATGCATATTAGTCTATGAAAGGAAATATGAATGCAAATCTAATCTATGGAAATTAACATGATTCTAATCTATATGAGGAGCCATGAATGCAAGAATAAAGAAAACAAGAAGAGAGCTTGAGTGCTCAAATTCTCCTCCAAAGTTGCTCTCCAAACCTGCAGCATAACAATATTATGAAAACCTAATATGAAAATGAGAAGGAGAGGTCTCCTTTTAAATAAAAGTGAACGATTGAGATTAAGAGGCAAAAATCAAAGGCTACGATTAAGAGGCAAAAA
>MU222214.1:409927-433186 GCA_018584345.1 Thuja plicata | reverse complement strand
CATAATATTGAACTATATTTTCTCCTTCTTGCATTTTCATTTCATCAAACTTACCTCTTAAGCTTTCAAATTTGGCTCTCAGCACATTTGTGTCACCTCCATAGATGGTTTCTAGGGTATCCCACATTTTCTTTGCAGTTGTACAATTATTTATGTCTTCAAACTCATGATAGTTCAGCGATGATGCAATCTCCAACATTGCTTGATTATGCTCTTGCTTTTCTCTTAACTGTGCAGCTGTGGCAGGTGCAGTGGGGGATACATAAGCATTTTCAACATAGTGCTTAGCTGAATCACCAATACCAACCAAATGCAACTTCATCAAACTTTGCCATGCAGGGAAGTTATCTTTGTTCAGCTTTGGTACCTCCTTATACATTTTGATCTTTTGCTCCAAGTACCTTCAAACTGTTTTTAAGAGACCAAGGCTTTGATACCAATTGTTAGAATGAATTTAGAATAACTGAGAGGGGGGTGAATCAGTTATCCTCGGGTCTAGATGTGCCCATTAAAACTTTATACCAATTTGAACAACTCAGATCTGCTCGGCAGCAATAACATACATATGCAGTTTACTGTTCAGATGTAATCAACTCATAGAAACTTAAAGTAAAACATGACATACATATTCACACAAGTTGACACCATAATTTAACGTGGAAACCCAATATGGGAAAAACCACCAATAACATGCTATCAACTTTTCACTCTTCTGAAGTGAGCTCTGTTAGGAGCCAACCCTATTAAAGGTTACAAAACACACTGCTAAATGTGACCTGGTTAAAAGATTTAATCACCCTGTCAGGAGTGGCCTTGTTAGAGGACTTAGAACATTCCACCTGAATGTCACCTTGCTAAAAGGATTTATACAATGACTATTAGGTCAACCTGGTTAAAGGATTTTAACTGATACAATGGTTAGAAAGTAATCAGCATGTGTGATCTGATACATAATACTTACTTTGCAAATCCATATCCAATTCACTGAGTGGCCTCCATTCTCATTTCAATCTTCAAATCTTCTTGGAAATCTGTCAAGCAATCACTCTCGCAACTCTCTGCTTCTTTGTTCAGCCTTCTCTGCTAGATCATGCCAATCAGTCAATTAACCATGCAATCCTCTTGCATACACATCACCATTCATGAGAATAACCCCTTGAGGTTATCTTATACCTCTTCATCTAGGTCAGATAGATCTTTTGTCGCTTAATCAAGATCATAGACCTTAGGTTAGATCAGATCCAACGGATCTTTCCATCATTACATTTAATTTACTTCTCTAAAGCAATCACTAATTAAATCTTTGATCCATGCATTAATTACGGTTACCTGTGCATTTACATAGTGTGGATCAAACGTGCTTATCCTCAATTAACTTTACATATCCCAATAAAATCAAATATGTCGGCCAGAGATCTCAAATCTCAACAATTACCAAAATATTGCTGCTCAGCCAACATTGTGTTCTTTCGCTCAGTCACCACTAGTTTCCTCGGCAATTTACTGGCGCTCGGTCATCACTGACTTTGCTCGGCAGAAACTATTCACAGTAAACTGTCATCGAAAGATAAACAATACATTACTTTGCCAATGTGCCAACTGATCAAGTACCCTTGTGATTTCTCATAACTCAACCATTTCACTTGGTCTTCTTGTTAAATCTCCTTCATCAATCAATAGATATGGTGCTCAAATAGATAGCAATAATCTTACCAGTTAAGGTTTGACATCAATGATAAAAAAACAAATGTTTCCATTGTAACTTTCCAACAATATTTCCAATGACGTATACACTACCCTACCAAATTGTCTCAACAGGCGCATGAAGCAAAATCTATTGATAATCAATGTGGTTTGACAAATCAACCAAATGAGGCATGAACATAAATGGTACCTCACCAGATCCTCAGCCCAAAGCTCACATCCAATGTATGGTCTCCAACATACATCAATGACAAAACAACAAATGTTTCCATTGTAGCTTTCCAACAATATTTCCAACAACATATACACTACTCTACCAAATTGTCTCAACACATGCATGAAGAAAAATCTATTGATAATCAATGTGGTTTGACAAATCAACCAAATGAGGCATGAACATAAATGGTACCTCGCCAGCATCCTTAGCCCAAAGCTCACATCCAATGTATGGTCTCCAACATACCTAGTCCGTGTCATCAAGCATGTGCCTCCAATGCTCCAATTTTCCCAACCGAGGTTGGACAATCAATCCATGATAAGCATATATATAAGGGAAATCAGCAGGACGGATTCTAGCTGCAATCGGTCTCGCAATCAAGAGATGCTCCCAAGCCCAAACCTGTAATAGGATTGCACCAACTGAAAATGCAGCACTATGTCGATATACCACATGGTGCATATCATGATATAATTGAGCAAGAACACATGATCCACAAGAAAATATCCCAGGATGTGCAATTATATCCTCTAGTATACGTCCCCATCTGACTGCAAATTTGTGACCCCGTCTATCTGACATCAAGAAACCTCCAATCAAAGCCACCAACACTGATCTACATGTTGCACCGCCATAAACCTTGTCATAATATACTAGCTCGCCCATGATCAGGATCCTCAATGTCTGATACACATCCTCTGGGATAATAATCATCTCGCCCATTGAAAGTTGAAAAGTGTTACAGTCTGAGTGTCATCTCTGTTTTCAACAAACCCTTGTTCACTCTGAACTGGGGCATATCCAACAAAAACCAATCTACAACGGCCAATCACGCGTCTATTAGTATCCCTCAAATCTAGAATCATATCGAAGGGCCATGGATACAGTCTCTCATGTTCAGTTTCTGAAAGGAAATCTATTTTAAAAATCAAACACACATCAATCAGTCAAAATCATCAAAATTGATCATCTAGCATCAATCGATCATCGTATCATCTACGTTCTCATCTTTGAGTGCATCAAATTTTGTTCATCTAGATCTTGAGGATGGAAAAATCAAAATCAACCTATCAGATTAACATCAATACCACATCAACCAAATGGTTATGACTGACATCAAACAAAATTGGTTTTAAAAACATCACACATCATCTGTAATCCATCAAAAACACCACTGACATATACTAGATTGATAAACGAATCAAATACACTGAGTTGCCTTTCAAAAAGATGCAAAATTGACAAAAATGTGCATTGGCAATATTTTAAGTAGCATAACCGTCAAGACATTTAGGTGATACAAAAACTTGTGTAGGCGCTACAACACTTTTTGTACGTGCCAAAACAGAGCATAGGCGCTATTTCACCTTATAAGCGCTAAAACTATGTGTGCGAGCGCTAAGAAAAGTTGTAGAATGCACAATTGGTGTATAGGCACTACAACTTGTGTGGGCACTAAAACAAAATTAAGGATGCCCTAGTGCAGGCACTATTCCGGAGGGTATAGGCACTAAAAAAATGTGCGGAGGCACTAAAAGAAATGGTACATGCGCTCAAAATACAGAAAAAAATGAAAATTTAAAGAATTCAGGGCCTAAATCTAAAAATCTAGCTAAAAATCATAAAATTGGAAAAACAAGGCTGAAATCTCCTCCCCTTCTCGAAATGGTACTCCTAGATCAGGACTACCATGTTTTCGGCTAGGAGATAAAATTGCCTCGGAGAGGAAAACGGTAAAAGAGTGTAAAAATGAATGAGTGAAAAGTAATTTTCACCCAATTTATATCAACTTTTGAACTTTAAAAGAGATTTTTTTACCTAATTAGTAAAAATGAGCCTTTCTATCAAATTTTTGACCCAAGCATTATTCGAATTCAAATTTCATATCGGGAAACAAATTGAAATAGGAATTTTCACTAAAATTTTGAAAAATCCTAAAAATTCTGAAAATCATCAACATCACTTAAACACATTTCAATTCATTTCCTCAGGGGGCATATGATCACCAAGAAGCAAAATCATTAAAGTTGGGGCACTTTTTTAAAACCGGGGACATTGAGCATCAAAAATTCAAAATCATCATCGAGGCATCGAAATTAATAAAAATCAGGGATTCACATCAAAATTCTATCATCATCATATCATCAAATCAATCAAATCTGCATCTTGACAAGATCATCACAGTGGGAGATTGGACATCGAACAATAAACATTCTTTGAACCACGCTGATTCAAAAAGTGGCAATTGTATACACCTAAAAATGGTTAAAATCAGTCAAAGCAAACAATTAATTAAAATCAAGCCATTTGGATTGTTTAAAATAAAAATCAAATAACTATGCTCTTGAATTAATCATTTGATTATATAGTTCATTACATAATTAAATCCAACCCATTCAATATTTATAAATGGCTAAATTAATTAAATTCTTTGAATTAATTATTCCTAAAATCTCTAAACAACTACTACAAGACAAAAGTTGGATTAACCAATCGAAGAAGAGGAAAATGTGGACATGGATCACTCAAAAGCTTTGTTATCTTGACCATTCAGTTTTTAGAATCAATCTAGTACCCTCCAAATTGGACACCTCAACAAACACAACTCAACCTTATACCTTTATCATGGTTAACTCAACTCACATCTAACTCACCCCCTTGCAGCTTGGGAAATCCTATAAATAGGATAATCTTTACTATCCTATAAATTGCATTTGAGAGCTTAGTAATTTGAGGCCATTTAGCATAGAATTCTCATATAGGGACATCATAATGGAGGAATTGCAGCAAGCTTTGAATGATTTTCATCATTTAGGGTAGCAATTTACCTCTATTTGCGTCATCAATTAGTATCAATCTTTGCATCTTAGATCATAATTGCATCCATTTTTGCGTATTCTCATTTTGGAAGTTCACTTGAAGATTCTTTGCAGCTGAGAGCAATCCTTAAGTCCTTGAAGCTAGAGATCCATGAAATGCTCTCACTCTTTCAATTTTAAATTGCTTAATTAGGATAGATCTATTAATTTCATGTTGAAAATATGTTGAATTAATGTTTCATGAAGGTGTTGAATTAATGTTTCATGAAGGTTTGTAGACAAATTACACTCACCAATGCAAGTTTTTATAGTTCCACTCTACTTAATTCAACACCTTAATTTATTATTCATGCAAAGTAAATACAAAAATATGAAACCTAAAAAGGGACTTTTGATATAGAACATTTGATGCTGATGTAAAAATATCGAGTTTTCATAGTTCCACTATACTCAATTCAACACCTTGATTTATTATAAATGCAAATTAAATACAAAAATATGAAACCTAGAAAGGCGCTTTTAATATTAAACAGTTAGTGCTGATGTAAAAATATCATTCAGTACCACCATTAGTCACTTTAATTCTGTCCAATTTGTACATTTGTTATTAAATTAGTGTCTAAAAAGCAGTGTACATGTTTTCAATATTTTACACAAACAGGTAAAAACCAAAGAGAATCAAAATAGCAAAATTCACTTCTTTTTTCTTTATAAACAGAGAGCTTGTGAATTTGAAACAACAATTAATGGTGAACAAAACCTAGATATTTATTAAAAAGTTGCAAAGCAAACTTAAAAGTGCAATGGGTCAACCTTCTCCTCATATATGATCCAACCCATGGATGGGTGCCATGGGAGTAGTTGCCCTAGTTCTAAACTTATGTGGTCGTGATTTTGTTTCCTGGGAGATTTATGATAATCCTTCTGCCTAAAAAGCACATATATGCGGTATTCAAGAAAGCCCAAAATCACTTCACCATACAACACAAATTTACCAACCATTCAAGACTAATACATACATGTACATAAGGGGAATTGATCCATTTTCAAAAGCCAAACATCAGCAGACATGTACAATTTTTAATACATACATGTACATATGAGGGGTAATAATTCTGGAAATGACCGACCATGAATTTGAAGAAAAAATTATACTAGATGGATGCCATGTACAAAATTAGACAGTAAAAAACAATATTCTCTCAAAAGACAGTTCCAACTCATAGTTGAGACAACTAGACTTTCGTTGTGTATATGATTGACATCCCATTAACTAGTTTTCTCTGGGACAATCCTCTATAGCCAGACATATCAATGCATACAGGGTTATTAGAACCAGGGACATCAGGCAGATCGGGTTCAGGCCACACATACTTCCACTGATTATGGACTCTGCAACATGTAGTTTAAAAATAATGTGTGCAGATGTACATGACTTTGGATGGATCCTTCAAACCACCTGTTTTCAAATAAAAGCACAAGCACAATATGCTACAGTTTCAAAGAATATACTGTTGGAAAGCAATGACCATTTTTCATTATTTAACAAAAAATTGTAGCTCAACACAACAGCATGGATTTTCACCTAGGGTGTACCACTACAGATAAACACCTTTTAGCTGAAAATTGACATAAGTGATTAGGATGCTAATGCCCTCTCTTTTTCTATCAAGTCCAGTGACATATCTTTTGTGCATAATTATACAATCTTCCCTGCCACTTCATTGTGCATTTGAAACAAAATCTTCTATGATTGAGAAAATTAAAGGGATCATGCCCAGGCACATAAACTGTTAAACATAAAAGGAATGTATTGCAATTTTCAAAAATCGTTACCATTTATAAACATGTGGCTTGAATGTTTAATGATAATCCATATCTTGGTGAGGAATTGCAGAACAAGGGCAGGGCTCTTTGTTAACCTAGCGCTATCAAAGACTGATACTGGTCAAGTTGTATCTCATACACATTTACCCCAAAAATTACTTAATTGGCAAGAATTTATCATTTATCAAAAGTTTACACTACAATTGAAAGCTTTGTATGAGTATTGTCTTGCACTTGAACATGATTTGACACTCACAAGAAGTAGATAAGCATGGATTTAGTAAGTTGTTGAATTAAGAAACCATTCATTACTTTCACCACGTACCATTCACAAAAGAGAGCAGTAACTTTCAGAAGACACTTGTCAAGACAAAATCATTAAACATATGTTTATATCTTGATGTGAATCTGGGACTACAGTAATTTATCCTAGCAAATTTCGATGTACATTAACTCGGTATGGAAATGCATTTGTCTACAGATTTCAAATGCAAACAATCTTAAGGCCTAAGATGATCATTGTTTGAAATAGTTGTAGAGCAACATTGCAAGTCTCTAAAGTTGATTCTTCACTATCAAAGCAATTTCATTAAACAAATTATTTCATGCATTTACCAGAGCTGGAGTCTAAAAAATAGATGATCTTATAATTAATTCTGATTGAATTCCATCCATTTAACAGTTAATACTTGAGAGAGCATTGTAATTAGTAACTAGACCTGCAACAGTGATCAAGTTCCTCATAAAAAAAAAATCTGATTGCATTCCAGATGTATTAAAAAATAAGTCAACAACTAAAAGATCCATCATTACTTAAAACTGGATCCCACTAAGGCAATAATGTGCCCTCTTGAATTGTGTTCCAGTCAATCAGAAGCCATGATCTGTATGTTTCCGTTGAAACAAACCATAAGACTGTACACAGTTGCAGTCATTCAGACAAAAACACATTTAAAAGCAAGAAAAATGCTGGCATAAATTTAGTAATTTATTTATTGTTCTTCGGAGGAGGAATTTGTCAATATTGTCTGACAAGAAAAGAAATAACATTCATAGTTGCATATCTGATTAAGCATAAACCAGATTCACGTTAAAGATATGAGAGTAACTGAATCCAAAACCATGAGTTAATGGGTACAATAAATGCCCACCAAGGCACAGTAAAAGAATATTCTACTCACTTAGAAGTCAGACCTATGAGCATAATTAAGTTTATAATGACCTAAAATTTGAAAAATATACAAAGATAGCAACCATCATGAATCCCTTACATGGTCTTCCTTCAAAAAAAACTCCCAGGGAATGGATTGTAGTACGATCACAAGTTTCACTCAGCTCTTGACTGACCAGCTCTTGATGATAAAATAATACCAACAATCAAACCATATAAGGCAAGTGCCTCAGCAAAAATGAGGATGAGGATCATACCCACAAATAACTTAGGTTGCTGTGCATTTGCTCTGTCAACATTCAGAAAACCATAGTAAGTGACAAAGCATACACTCAAACCATCAAATATTGTTCTGGTCTCTCACTAAACAAAATGTATGCATGTATAATAGTCACAATAAATATAACTTTAGGACACAAGTAGATTTATGCAACAAAATAAAAAATCTAGTTTGACAAACTGATATTGAATTAGTATAATGTATTTGAGTTTAACAAATAAGGGTTACTAGACTTTGTTTGGTGCATTTGTGTTAGATAAATTGATATGGGTGATCAGTTATACAGACTACTATGCTTCTTAGGTTTTTACCAGTTTATAACCTGATAATTTGGCTCAGACATATGCTGCTTGTTCTAAAAGCAGTTAAGATTATCCTGCAATATATTTTAAACTGTCCATTGAATCAGAAAAGCTTGTTTGGTGCATTTGTGTTAGATAAATTGATATGGGTGATCAGATATACAGACTACTATGCTTCTTAGGTTTTTACCAGTTTATAACCTGAAATTTTGGCTCAGACATATGCTGCTTGTTCTAAAAGCAGTTAAGATTATCCTGCAATATATTTTAAACTGTCCATGGAATCAGAAAAGCACCACTTTATTCCTGATGTGAACCGAAGTTGGAAAGAAAGAATAAAATATGTCCTTTGTGTTTAGTATTTCTCCCTGCCATGTCACGAATCATGTAAAAATTCACAAGTAAAGACATTTCAGAGATGAAGACATCTGAATACATGCAACTAAATGAGGAATGAACCCTCAAATTATACAATAATGTATGGGTTACTAGACTTTGTTTGGTGCATTTGTGTTAGACAAATATATATGGGTGATCAGATATACAGACTACTACGCTTCTCAGGTTTTCCTTAACAGTTCTTGACCTGAAATTTTGTCTCAGACATATGCTGCTTCTTGTAAAAGCAGTTAAGATTATCCTGTGATATATTTTAAACTGTGCGTGGAATCAGAAAAACACCAATTTATTCTTGTGATGTTACATATGATGGAGAGAAAGCCCTAGATTCTAGAAAGAAATTAGATGTCACAAATCATGTAAAAATTCACAATTAAGCCATTTCAAACATGAAGACATCTGAATACATGAAACTAGATGAGGAATGAACCCTCATATTATATAATAAATGAAAAAGTTTATTTTAATTTTCTTTGATCACTTATTTAATATTATGAGGGAGAATGTGTTCCCCTTTACATGGATAGCAAACACGAGAAAATATGTTGTTCGTACTTAAACAAAAATTATACCTGCCACAAGAAATTTTTAAGTTTTAGCATTAATGTTTATTTTCATTTCCCTTGATCATTTATTTAATATTATCAGGAAAGAGAATGTGCTCCCCTTTACATGGATGCAAAACACAAGAAAATAATTTGTTCAAAATCAAATGAAAAGCATACCTGACACCAGCATCACCTACAATGCCAATTGCCATTCCTGCAGACAATCCAGATAGACCACAAGCGAGACCTGATGATAAGTGGGCATATCCATCAAACAGATAATATGATTTAGCCTTGGGGTTGATTCCTGTGCTTATGATGACTGCAATGATCAGACCATATATACCAAGCACTCCAGCCATAACAACTGGTACTATAGATTTCATCACAAGTTCTGGTCTCATAACACCCATTGATGCAACTCCAACTCCACTCTTTGCTGTACCATATGCTGCTCCCATGCCTGAACAGGACCATCCAGGGCCATATGTTAAGCTATGTAGCATGTCCAAGATCTCAAGAAGCAATCAGGATACTAAAGATACATTTAAATCCTGCTGTATGCTCTTCAAAATACCACAGATTATAAGAAACTTAATTTTCTATAAGGCAACTCGTAACTCAAGAAGATACTAAGACAGGACAACATTTCTAACATAAGTCTAAGAATTTTAAATCCAACACAGATATTATGCATCCTATATTTCATATTAAGTTGTAGACGAAACATTTAGCGTGATATCGGGAATCCTTGTTCAAAAACATAAATCTTCAGGGTCACAAGATAAGCTTCTATCATGTGGCAGGATACTACAAATGAATCAAGCTCTGGATATAAAAAAGTTGCTTTTGAGGATGAACAAGGATGATAGTCCATGTGATATAGCTCTAAAGGATGAAGGAGAATCGATGTAACATTCAAAGCAATAAGATCACGGAAACGGTTTGAACACAAGCCAGCTTCAATTCATCATTAGAAATAGACATACTCCACACATGAAAATTTAACTAAACCAAATACAACAGTTAATGTTTATCAATGGAACAACCAAAGCAATAGGCAGACAGGACCATTTGATATGAGAGAAATTAGACACACACCACACATGAAAATTTAAGTTTGAGATGCGACAAATTCCAGTTTCATTTGAGTTAGATCCAAAACAATTCTCAAGCCTTCCCAAATAGCATGGATTCTTAAACTCTGCAATGTGACTGCTGTCTCCCTAAAGCACAGGTATAAAACTTGTCAATATGCTCACCAAGGATTTTAATATGACGAAAGTACGCAGGTAGAACCAAGAGGGTATCTCTGTAAATTTCATTAACCAAATACCTTTGAGGGATACCTCCTTAACTAACAGTTCTTAGAATGGATGTCATTGTGCTTTTGTTTGTTAGCATACATGAGTTTATGACAAATGCCCCTCTACAATATTAAGTGTCTTTTAAATGAGGATTGCTAGGTGACTTCTCTGCCTTCTTGTCAAAGTGATTAACAGAACTCATCTCTGTGTCCCAATACAGATCAAATGATCCACTGGAAACATATCAAAAAGCAGATTTCTAAAAAATAGACTTACTTTAATATGTCAAAAGGAAAAAGTATGGTTTAACTTTATACTCTAGTTCACAAACTCGCAACTCACCAAAAACTTGACAAAACTCACCAAAGACACTTAATTTTCTTTAAAAAAGCATTCTTTCGTGCAAAATACAGTTACAGAACATATCAAATGAATCTGTGGAATGTTGAGTGTTAGTGTTGTGTAGCTGTGTGAGAGATCATTCTCACCAGTGTGATTACCGTTATGTGTTATCGGTACTATTTCATCTTCAGTTATCAATGTTATTATGTATTCCTTATTCATATCGGGAGTTGGAGGTTATTGCAGCATGCTTCTTCTTACATCGGGTGACTCATGTTCATGGTCCGCATGGCTTTTGTGTCTGTTGTGGACTGGAAAAGTCATCGCTCCCCCTTCCTTCAGCAGTTACGGGTATCACTATGTCTTCATTTGGCCATACGGATTTGTGATGACATGGCGTCTTACTTGGGATGACTTGGCATTATGGATTCGCCATGTATGGTATGATGACGGTTGATGATTATTGTTTACCGTAAATACAATGAAGTGTGTCGGTGGTGTCAGAAACAGCTGTCTTCTTGCATTTCACCATGAAGACAATTCGTATTGAGAGGAGTCTCTTTGGTATGAGCGGATTATGAGTAAATAGTGAGGCATGGCATTTTGACGTGTGGCTACAGATTTAGTGAAGTGGCCATGCTGGTTCTGTTTATGTCTGAGATTCATATTTCTTTTGCATGCTTTAACAGGAGATAGAGCAGTGATTTTACAATGCATTCGATCAATATTTATAATCGATATATATATTTTGTAAGACTTTCATGTTGCAATCCTATCTGTGAGATGCGTATGGTTCTTTTATGATAGATCTGTGTACAAGGAATTAAAAGCTTATTGATTGACTGATCAAAGTATTCAATCATAAGCAAGAAGATTATTGTAGTTGATTGAGAACTCAATAAAGGATCTACCTTTCAGGTGTGGCTGGGCTTTTCCCTCAAGTGTAAATCTGTGACTGGTTTTCTTGTGCTTTGTTGTTAAAGGTTCTGATTATTGTATTATGTTATTCTGGTTTGAAAACTCAACATGGTATCAGAGCCAGGTTTAAGTAAAGATCCTGAACTAGAATAGGACAACTGGATTCTAGAAGAATCGTGATGACTAATGAGTGTCATATATGTTGTTTGATGCTTGCTGCGGGTGTTACAATCTCAGCTATTGAGGGTTCTCATGCAACCTTGTCCAAAGCTTCCAATTTTCCAAGAGATAAGTTTTTTTTATATCCTTGAATATTGATCATGATTTTTTTATGAAGTTAATTTTAACTCATGTTATAACACTGGGAATAGTGTATCATGTATGCTTTTAGCATTGATCTGTATATTTCTCTTCAGGATAGTTTGATTCTATGAACTTCTACTAGTCTCTCTAAAATATTTCCAAGATGGATCAAGAAACAACGGGATGATAAGAGATTACATGCAAAGTCATGCAGGCTGTAGAAATGAACATGGGGACACACTGCTTGCAGCCATGGGACTGAATTGGTGTCACATAACATCATTAAAGAGGAAGATCCTATACAGTTTGTCATTGTGATTTGTTTCTTTGAAGCGGAAGAAATGTTATTCAAAGGGAGCTTGCGCAGCAGAGAGAGAGTGTCAAATCCTTTTGCTGAGGATCAATAAGCTCGTGTAGCAGTGTGACTGCAAAAGCTCCTTGTTTGGTCAAACATTGGAGTCAATTAATTGTGATAATCAAGTTGTGAGTATGCTGCCCCTGTTGAAGAGGGAGTCTCGGCTGAGAGGGAGTCTCAGCATTCAGATGATATTTTATTTGTGCTTTAAAGAGTTCTTCTCTGAGAGGGAGAAGTTTGAGGTGCAATCCCTTGTTAATGAGTTCTTCTCTGAGACATATGGTTGTCAGAAACGGCTGTCTTCTTGCATTCCACCATGAAGACAATTTGTTTTGAGGAGTCTCTTCGGTATGAGCGTATTATGAGTAAAAAGTGAGGCACAGCATTTTGACATGTGGCTACAGATTTAGTGAAGCGGCTTATGTGTTTCTTGGCCCTGCTGATTCTGTTTATGTCTGAGATTCATATTTCTTTTGTATGCTTTAACAGGAGATAGAGCTGTGTTTTTACTGTGCATTCGATTAATATTTATAATCGATGTATATATTTTGTAAGACTTTCATGTTGCAGTTGTATCTGTGAGATATGTATGGTTCTTTTTAATTTTATGATAAATCTGTATACAAGGAATTAAAAGCTTATTGATTGACTTATCAAAGTATTCAATCATAAGCAAGAAGATTATTGTAGTTGTTTGAGAGCTCAATAAAGGATCTATTTTTGGGGGTGTCTGGGTTTTTCCCTC
This sequence comes from Thuja plicata, assembly GCA_018584345.1. NCBI lineage: Eukaryota > Viridiplantae > Streptophyta > Pinopsida > Cupressales > Cupressaceae > Thuja > Thuja plicata. The sequence goes on along the minus strand of MU222214.1, from coordinate 419,949 downwards.
GAGTAGGAGGGTTTTCACAGGGTAAATTTGTGACTGGATTTCTTGTGCTTTGTTGTTAAAGGTTCTGATTATTGTATTATGTTATTCTGGTTTGAAAACTCAACAAGGAAGTCTATTCTATTAGATTTGCATTTTTTATAGAGATAGTAAAGTCAAATCATAATCACAAACTTCTAGAAAAAAATTTGGCTTATCTATCCTGGTCTGCTACTGTTTCGCCATTCTCTTCTCTGGCTCTAACTAATCCTGATAATGGATCATGGAGCATGAACGAAACATTGATGTAAATTTCATCACGCAGTCAAAATTCAGAAACCTCATTGTGATTATATTGATATCAGGGACTGTGGAAATTTTCATGTTGTTAATTTTAATAACTCTTTACTTTAAAAAATGCCAATATCAACCTTATTATGATTTATCGCCTATGTTGGATCTATATTCAACTCTAAGATCCTTTTCCTTAACTCTGAACATTAAGAGACTGAATTTGTTCCCTAAATTTTGCTATCAGTAAAGTCAAATGAATCTGTGGAATGTTAAAGAAGAGTTTTCTACGAGATTTGATTTTTTTAATAATATATTGGATTCGCATAGTAAAGTCATATTATAATCTCAAACTTCTAGAATAGTTTTTAATTACTCTTTATTTTATAAAAATAACAATATTATTATTATTATCTCATATAGTGAATCTATATTCAACTCTAAGGTCCTTTTCCTTAACTCTTTACATTAAGAGATAAATATGTTCCCTGAAATCTTGCCACCAGTGCAATGTTCACTAAGTGCTAAACTGCATACTACACAATATGTCGTTGGAGTTTGGTAAAACATTGACCTTATGCTAAACATGGGAACCAAGGGCAATATAGACTTGCTGCATTGTACAAATATAACCTTTTATATTATTTGTTCATGCTTTTTAAAGGCACATTGGGACTAAATAGGGCTTAGCAGCCATCAAATTATAATAATACCAATGCCATCGTCCCTGTCGGCTGGAGGCAAAAAAAAAGAAGATGAGGTGCAAGTGAGAATGACTGGGAATGGGATTCCCTAATCCTACCATGCATTGTCTCTTGTGAGTATTTGGAATATTGCAAGGTTGCATGGACACAGATATGGTATCTGACACAGATATGTCTGCTTTTCAAGACCCCCTAATATGGATACAGCTGCTGGATATGGCAATATGTATAGGGGAAGTTTCCATTACTTAAGAAGCAACAAAATAAATAATTAATTATAGACAAGTTTTTACTATTAATAAAACACGAATATAGAAATTAAATCAACAAGTTTAATTTTAATTTTGTAAAGGTGAAAAGTCAACTATCTCTTTAATTTTATCCTTAGTTACTGATTCAGGTGCGGATGCGGATGCAGGAGTGCGGATGCGTGAAATTTTTTTTGGGGGGGATGCGGGTGCATTTGGATGCATTTTTATATATATATATATATATATATATATATATTTTAAAAAATATATATATATAGAATAATATATTATATATGCAAAGAAATGCAAGAAACATACAAAAATAAATCATTTGATATTGATAATGAATATGATAGTATGATACTTCACCATTGATCAAGATTCAAGATATTTCATATTTGATACTTGATAGTTCAACACTTCAACTTAAAGTTAAAACTTCAAAGACGTGACAGCAAATTGAAATAAGTTCAATATTAATAACTAATCAGTAATCAGTCATGTTCAAGATTCAAATGCAGTTTGAACTACAAAACCAAAACCAAAATCAAAAGCAATCCCTTGCCCTACAAACGATCCCTTTCAACAAGAATCAATTTGCCTTCAACAAGTAAAAATGGAGAGCAAATGAAAAAAGAAGTCTGCTGCAAAACAAATTAACTAAAACTTGTTTGGAAGACCTCCCATATCCACATTTTAGGTCATTTTAGGGTTTGCAAGAAAAAAATAGATTAAAAAAATCTATTTAGCACATGTTTTTAAGTGCTTTAAGTGAAAAAATTGAATTTAGGGTTTGCAAGAAAAAAATAGATTAAAAAAATCTATTTAGCACATGTTTTTAAGTGCTTTAAGTGAAAAAATTGAATAAAAAAATGTTTTTTTTGCTTTTCTGGGCACTCAGCCCGCGGGTGCTCCCGGATGCCCTGTGGATGCCATCCGGAAGCGCATCACAGGCATCCGGATGCGTCTGGATGCCTGCCACAGGCATCCAGACACACCGGATGCCTGTGATGCACATCCGGGCAGCATCCGCGTCCGCATCAGCTTCCGGATCCAGCATAAACCTGCACGAATCAGTAACTAAGATTTTATCTAAACGCATATTTTATCAAAAATAAATAAAAATTTAATCTTAAAGGTGGTAGTCAATTATCTATGAGCTACTGCAAATTTCAAGGTATAAATAACATTGACTTTGGATCGACTTCAATGTTTAATATTACTCTCCTTGTCAGTTATGTTGTATATTGTTTGCGCACAAAGAAAACTTACAAAAATGTTCGGTAATTTGACCAACAGCTTACCACATGGTGATAAATTTGGAATTTCATCAAGGGCAAAGGATGGGACATGACAGGCGCAAGCAGAGGAAAACACAGGACCAAAACAGTGGATGTTTTTTTTTTCTTTCAAACAATTCACCATAGATATAGCAGTGTTTTTTCAGACATTGAATCTGGATGTATCCTGCACGACAGATTGTAAAAAACAGTTGGGTGCAGTATCTGAGTAGTCAATCCTTGCTATACAGTAACCAAATCTGTAACAGATACAGTGGTATGCATACATGGAGAAGGGGGTGGTGTATCCTGCAACCTTAAAATATTATAATAATCCAGTATAGTAAGATTAGAAGTCTCATTTTTGGTGTGAGATTAAGCGAACCAATTTCAGCAGAATCAGATAATGTAAGTACACATTTTGATGAGGATTATGACAATTTTCACAAGATAAGGTGAGCCACCAGAACTTGCAGCAAAATCAAATATAAAACAGATGCAACACCGTGTTTGAGATGCAGACTAGCCAAGTATTCACAGCAAGTCTATGCCTCAGACTTGTGACTAGCTCAGCCACAAGTTTACTCACAATTTTATTTAGTACTCAGACAATTTTTTATGCTATGGTTTAACATTTTTGAGCTGTTCTAATTCCACTTTCAAACCGTCAGTTTGGAATTTGAATTCATTCTAAAAGTTGTCTCCTGTCATAGCACAAAGTAGAAGAAATCAAATTGCAATTTTCTCCACCAAACCAACATGTACATCAATGTCAACGTCTTATTGAGACCAACAGTAATCATGAATTTTTTAATGCACTCAACATATGAGAGTAAGTTCACCTTGTACCACTTCCCAAAGGCCATTCAACTTAGATAGGATTTTCCCATTATCATTTGTTCTCCTTCATTCCTATCAGGCAACTCCATTAACCATGGTAGTGAAAGACCTACATTTTTTTGTTTCTTTCAGTTTTTAAAAAACATAAGTTCCCTCTTTTTCAATTGTAAAAATGATGATAACATGCTAAATCTTTTATTGTAGATCAGCATAGGCCCACAGTCCACAGAAGCAGAAATCTGCAAAAAATCATTATCATATCCGATTAATCAGGAATCACCATTGCTGCCGATTTATTCCCCAAAAAATCGTAACTTTTAGTTCAACGATTATAAACAAAAAATTTCGCAATTTTTTGGGTGATTAATCGGTTAAAAATCACAATTAATCAGCAAAAAAATCCTATACAGTAGTTTTCACAGAGAGGATGCAGATTTTAAGGGGCATTCAACATGATGATCAAGAAAGGGATCAAATTAAAGGTAGGGTTCCATGCATATTCATAAAACCCTACTCTATGTTGGTATTTTTCAGTGACTCCATTCAAGATTTGTGAGGGAAAAGTCACATTGAATATGAAATGTCTTTCAATGTTAGAAAGGTTCTAGAATTTCTTTAGAGCATTGGTGAGATCAAAGAACAGTGAAGGGGTTTTCTTTCATGAGTTTAATGCATTTGATTAGTCATATTTTTCAAAGATATAGATGATGCTCTTAAATAGATAGGGCAGATGTATTCACTGATTCTTGAGGGTCAGAGATATCACGATTCTGTTCATAGAGAGTATCCACTGTCTTAAAAGTTTATTACACTGCTCTAGATAAGGGTTTCACCCTTTTTTAAAAGTTTCATACTCTGTTTCAAGAGATATTCATATTTTGAGGTCTGTCTTATTAATGATCAAATGATTGTTTTGAAGATCAAAACACTGTCCCATGGGTCATAGATGAATGACTGTTCTATGAAAAGAGTGATTGACAGTTCTAAAAGAGTTTTTCTCACAGTTTGAAGGTAATATTCACTGTCAAGAGATAAGATCTATTCATTGTTAGAAGAAAATAGAGATCTGAACATATGTTAGGTAATGAATAGACATAGTCATAAAGAGTACCTTTAGCAATATGCACTAGGATACATGTTATCACGACAAAGAGAAGCAATATGCAGAACAGTCCTATTGACTATCATAAAAGTTTAAAACAGTCAAAGGAAGACAAGATACCCGTGTTCTTGTCAAAAGGTTAAGACAAATGTGCAATCTAAAGTGCAGAAGTGATACAAGATCAATGAAACTTCCAAGAACAGTGATGGGGAAACCACGTGACAAGTAAATTTGTAGTCAAGAGAAGAAATATGCAATCAAATGCAAAATGATGCAATGATACACAATAACTCCGGCACAACACAAGCTTGTGAGACCAATAATATTTTGGAAAGACAGGTGATGAATCTCAGCATTACAGAGCAACTGTCCATTCACAGAAAGACTCACAGCATAGGAAGATCGGAGAAGAAAGAATATGTAATACAACAAAATCCAAGATTTGCTAGCACAATTTTTCATGCTTTCATGCAGTGAGAAACAAGTAAATGGGAGTTTAGACCTTATAGAAAGGTTCAAGTTCCTCCACTTGGATTGTGATGATCAGAGAAAGCCACAAGGTAAGCTAGGTATTGCACTTAGTGCAGGTTTACAGCTACTGCCGCAAGAAAATTGCAAACCCATTATAGAAAATTCAATGGCTATTGTACAATCCCTTCTATTTTCTACAATTAATGGATTGAACTCTATATTTTATTTGCTCTCAACATATCTATACTATGGAAATGCCCTTTAACTTTTTTAAAAAGGGTATTTTTGACTGTTTTTTCTTCATTTTTTTACCTTTTTTTATAAATCTGATTTTCTCACCAATTTTTTCCAGATTTTTTTAAAAAATCCTACACTTTTCGTTTGCCGATTTATTCCCCAAACAATTAATCCTTCTATGGGCCCACCCATTAACCTTATGCTCAGCAAATCATTGGGATATTTTCTTGGAAATAATTCTGTATATCAGATCTTTTATTTTTGTTGGATATGAATCAAGTGTGTTGACGTAGTGCCAAAGCACCTTTAGAATCTTACCAGGCAGAGGAACGGTAAATTTAATCTATCACTTTGAGCTTACCCACATGCCTCTTTTCCCATTAGCCAACCTTTTGGGCAGTCATATATGTTAAAATAATTGAAGATTTTAGAATGCAATATGTTCTACTTCTTTAAGTTGTTCTTTGTTTATTTTCCCCTTATTCCAGTCACGCATGTTTCATGTTTGTTGAACGTCTCATGGTTTTTAATTGAAATGGATACTATAGGTTTAGAATAAGTAAAAGTAAATTTCCAAAGAATCTTACTTTTGAGGATTTACAATTTTTTTTTTTTTCTTTCTGATCACCTAATAAGTTAAATCTATCATTTCCCTTGTAAGATGTAAATAAACTACAAGACACTTTAAACAGATCCAAAGCTAACACTTTTTATGATATTCTGCCTCCAATGCCTTCATATAGTTACCCATAAAAATTATGATCAGTCAAAGATTGGGAAAGATTCTAGAATTTTCTGTTTTAATATTTTGAAGTCTCCTCGAGACGCTGATAATCAAAATTTTTGACCCATCACACACTCTGATGGACATGTTGTATTAAATTTCCACAATTAAGGATTTCACCAGGACTGAAACTATAATCTTCTAGACAAATATCAGAGTACTCAACTATGATGTTTCTATTCCTTATTTTATGGAAGTGAAAGATTAGCTTATTATTTACTTATGAGAAACTGATCCTTGAAGATTCTATAATTAAAGTAGAATCTCCAACTACAATAATGGTTATACTACCAAACCATTTTCATGGCCCGTTATTTTTCTAAATATTTTCCCTAAAGTTCGTGGTATCCACAAGACAATAAATCCATCTCCAACAGATGGTGTACACACTTTTCCACTGTTGCTATATAGATAGATTGAACGTGGCACCATTAAAGCACAACCAAAGCCTCCACAGTCTTCATCATCAACTATAGTGCTTCTATTCCATATCAATGGAAGTGAAAGATTGGCTTGTTGTTAGCTTATGAGAAACCAACTCTTTAAGAATCTATAATCAAAGTGGAATCTCCAACTGCAATTGAAAATTTTAGTGATACTACCAAGCCATTCTCAAGGCCTATTATATTTCCAAGCATTTTCCCAAAATTTGTGGTATCTCTGAGCTAATTGATCCGTCTCCAACAAATAGTGTACACACCTTTCCACTGACGCAATATGGTCAAATTGAGCGTGGCAACATCAAAGCACAACCAAGGCCTCTACCATCTTCATCATTAACATTGTCAGGGTTCTACGCCCCTACAGATCAAAGAAATAAGTTCCTGTCACAACATGCAGTACTACCAAGTCATACTGTTGCCGTTAAAGGGGCAGAAACATCACCCATATGATTTGAGAGGTTACCCTTCCAGTGCAACATCCCACAGGCCAGATCCAGCAGTTCAATCTGAAGCCATTCAGCTCTAACCAAAATAAATAAAGTTGTCACATGGTAGCTCAACTTTTTCAACTTCCATAATGATTCCTAATGCCTTCACATCTTTACAATAATATGTAGTACATCTGTATAATCAGACGTATAAAGGACGGGCATACCTAGCAGAAGGTAGCCAACCACACATCTCAAAAGAACATGCAATATACAGAAAGTATTGATTACTACAGTTATGTGGTCCAGTTATATTATCTTGCATGTGCTTCATTCTCTAATCGTTATTTCTAAATCATATTAATGTTGCTTCTGTGCATTAACATATCTAGGTTCTCACAGCGTAGAGTGTCATCTCCCGGATACCTACTAGGATCTGGATTGATTTCCTTGAGCCAAAACCAAACAAATATAATCAACCCTATGTTCCACTGAGTTCCCTTTTCGAAGACAAGGGCGTGCAGAACAGAAGTATACAACAGGGATTACCTGAAGTATTAACATCCTATAAATGGTATTTACAATAGAGAATTAGCATAGGAATGGAGAGTTAGAACATCAAATATATGATCAGACCTGTTTTAATTATCCTTCATTAGAGTTCATCAACAAACTACAACAGAGATCTGGAGGTAACTGGATGCAAATCTAAATGTATTGACATGATAACAACAACGCATCTGGCTGAGGATAATGGACTCACATCGCTGTTTAATTCAACAAATAGTATATTAGATCGAGAACTTTATGTTGAAGATTTCTAAACCTTTGCTCTATAGGAACCTAAAAAAGAATAAATTCGTACTTAAGGTTAGTGATTATCCTGACATCGGACCACAGATCGGAAATCTTCTGTGCAATCAAAGCACCAGAAGAAGGGCGAATCTATATTTTATCATTGCAACTCTTAATTTCCACTAAATCAAACACCAAAACAAACAATGGGTAAATTTTTTAAAATAGTAACCTACAAATAGATTTCTCGATAACAAAATTGTCATGTAAGCGATCCAGTGCAGTATTAGGGACATCTAAAGTAGCAGAAACTTTTGAGGGTTTAGAAATTGTACATGAGAAAACGAGGGCTGCCGCAGCGCCCAGAAATCCGAAGAAAGGAGCAGTTTCATCTCCGCTGAAATCAAGCGCCATGGTTTACCGGATCTGTTGCTGTTTCAAGCAAAATCGCTTTTACAGAGGAAATCTAAGGTTAAATGAGCTTCGGGTGGGACTTGATCTCTTCAAATATATTGTGCTGACGGGTTGATAGGCGTGAACGAATTTTGGAGATACCGGCTTATCCCACCGGTATACCGGCCCGTCAGGTTACTTGGCCCGTGAAATATACTGAGAACTCCAATAATGGTGGAAACAATCATGGACATAGAATACTTATATGCAATTTGATTTTGTTTTAAATTTTTGGAAGTGAGATTTTGTTCTAGGTTTTCGGGATTACAAGGTTAGAAATTGTGATTTTGCTATCAGGATTCAATTATGTAGTTTTTTGAGTCAAATTCATTCCTCCGTGTTTCAAACTCCCACTTATCAATGTTAGCAATTGTAAATGCAAATTCATAGGCACCTTACAAACTATTTTTGTAATATTATTCATTCTAAAAGGAAAATTAGATCCTACATTGTAAGGATAAATATGTATAATGGAGAAGTTTGAATATTTATGTATTTGTTATTATTTAATTTTATGTTTTTAATAAGTAGAATAGAAATATTGATGAATAGTATAATTGTGACAGTTTTCAAGTCAAACTCATTGACTCATCTTAGACTGCTCCAACTCAAGCGTGCTTAATCATGGAGTTTCCTCCGAGTTAAGCCCACTTTGCTTGCTACCCCATTTGCAAAACCTTTAGCAAGTGTTGTGCCTTATGAACCATTCATTATAGAGCCCCTTTAGCTCACCAATTGATAGGTAGGAGATATTTTCCATATGAAGTCAAACTATGATATTGCTAATTATGTAGTTTTGAGTTAAACTCATTGACCATGTTATCAACTTATCCAATGCACATATTATTATACTTCTTAGACTATATATGGTAGGGCCCACCTTTATATAAATGTTAATTATCTAAATTTTAATAACATAATTTTTCCTAGTATAAATTCCTTAAACCATTAATGTGTTGGAAAGTGACAATGCAAACAATTGTTATTTTGTCATTGATGTCAAACCTTAACTGGTGAGACTATTGTTATTTGTTTGAGTACCATATCTACTGATGATGAAGAAGATTTAACAAGAAGACCAAGTGAATGGTTGAGTTAAGGCAAATAAAAGGGTACTTGATCAGTTGGCACTCTAGCAAAGTAATTAGTTGCTTATCTTTCAAAGACAGTTTTTATGGTTGTTCTGTGCCGAGCAAGTTTTGGCTTGTGCCAAGCAAAGTTGCTTGTGCCGAGCAAAGTTGTTCGTGACGAGCAAAGTTGTTCAATGTCGAGCACCCGTGAAATTGTCAAGTGGAAACAGTGATGTTGGCCGACTTATAGTAATTGGATTAATGATGAGATTTGAGATCTTTGGCCGACTTAGTTATTTTTATTGGGATATATAATGTTAATTAAAGATTGATCCACGTCATTTAATGTATGGGTAACCATAATTAATGCATGGTTTCAAGATTTAATTAGAGACTACTTTGGAGAAGTAAATGTAATGCAAAAATGGATTGATCTGTTGGATCTAACCTAACCTAAGATCTACGATCTTGTTTAAGCGGCAAAAGATTTATCTGACCTAGACAAAGAGGTATATGATAACCTCAAGGGGTTATTCATTTAGGATGTTGAAGTGTGTTGCTGAATGTGAAGTGGATGTGAAAGCAAAAGAGTTGCATAGTTGATTTACTGTTTAGCATGATCTAGCAGAGAAGGCTGAATACAGAAGCAGAGAGTTGCATGTGTGATTGCTTGACGAATTTCCAAGCAGATCAGAAGGTTGAAATGACAGTGCAGGCTATCCAGTGAGTTAACATCAGAGCTGTAATTGGATCTAAATTTGCAAAGTAATTTGTATGTATCAGATCACAACTGTTGATTACTTTTTAACCATTGTATCAGTTAAATCCTTTAACAAGGTTGACCTAACAGTCATTTGTATAAATCCTCTAACAAGGTGACATTCAGGTGGAATGTTC
>MU222214.1:372661-387293 GCA_018584345.1 Thuja plicata | reverse complement strand
TTTGAAGATAAATGAATATTTAATTCATTTATTTAATAATTGTTTTCAACATGTGAGATAATTGAATTCTTTTTTATTAAGAATTGCTTTATTTGATGAAATTAAATTAATTTAACTGAAATTAATTCAATTGGAAGAATTTAATTAGTAAGTTTAAATATTTGAATTTAAACTATAGGAAATTGAGTTTAATTAATTAATTTAATGATAATTAATCAATTAAAGCTAATTCATTAAATAAAATTAATTATTTAATTAATTTTAGGAATTTGATTAAATGATTTGGGGAATGAATTTAGAAGAAAATAGATGATTAATTAATGATTAAAAAACCATTAATTAATATATGAAAGTTAGTGTTTTTAATGTAAAGTCGCAAGCCTGTCCATTTTAGGGTGTCTACAATTAGAAAGGATGATTGGTTACAAAAAAATGGTAAAAATACCCCTAAAAAGGCACTTTAGTGGATATATAATGGTTAAATTTGGTTTTTACCCTACCATTTGCTCATTTACTCTTTTCATTTTACCCCTCCTTTGCAGTTGTGGTTGTGCTGATTCGGGAGCATAGGTTCGAGCGAGATCATTGATTCCAGTGTCCAGCCGACTATGGACCTCTGGTATATGTCGATATTCATCCTTCATTGCCAATTTTAGAATTTATTTGCTTGTTTTTTGAATTTAGGTACGATTTTAGATAGGTTTTTTAATTTTTGTCCTTAGTTTAGCGCGTACCATGTTTGTTTTAGCACGTCTGAGATGTCTTGTAGTACGTCACCAAGTGTGAAGTAGCGCATCAAACTGGATGCCCTATTTTTAGATTAGTGCTTAATATAGGATAAAAGAGCACATACAAAAAGTGTTTCAGCGTGTATGGTGAACTTTAAGTGCATACAATTCTTGTAACGCATAGTAAGAAATATAATAGTCTGTACTCTATAAAATTGTAGCATGTAAGATGGTGTGGCGCATACACATTGGTGAAGTAGCGCGTAAGCTTGGTTATGCATTTTTTGCAGTTTTTCAACCTGATTGTCGTAATGATACACTCATCGTCTGATTTCAAGAATAAATGTATGATTTTGCTTGATAATGTTATGAAAAATTTATGTTTTTGATGTCAGTTAGATCATGTAAATGTCGATCCTTATAGGTTGATTTTCCTTTCTCAAGATCTAGAGTTAAGAAATTTGATGCGCTCGTGATGAGAAATTAGATAATAGGATTACTTGATTTGATTAACTTTAGATGATTAGATTGATAATGATTACTGATTGATGCATGCTTTGATTTCCAAAATAGGTTTCCTCACAAAAATTGCAGGTTAGAGGCCCTTATCCTTGGTTGTTCGGTTTGATTCCAGATTTGTCAGGCTATGACGGTTGAGTGATAGCTCGATGTGGGTTATGGTTTTTACTCGAGATGCCCCAGTTTTGTCTAAACAGGGGTTTACTGACTGTTGTAGCCGAGCGTTGGCACTCATACCACAACCTTTAATTTATCAATGGGTGAGATGATGATCATCCCCAAGGATGTGTACATGATTTTACACATCCTGGTTATGGGTGAGCTAGTTTATTACAATCAGGTCTATGATGGAGAGGCTTGTCGTCAGACCTTCGCAAATCCTACCATTGGTGATGATAACATTCTCTGGCTATAGTATTGGCATATGATCCACTTCCTATCGTACTTGTTGGATTGATTGGAGGATTTCTACTCCATGACAGACATGGATGTGGTTTTGCAATAGGTTGGGCCATATTATTGAGGACATGATTGGTCATCCCCATAATTTTTCTTAGGGTTCATGTGTATTGGCATAGTTATTTCATGATCTACATCTTGTAGTGTATAGACATAGTTTTGCACTTTCTGCTCGTGTTGTTTTGTTACAAATTTAGAATTGGGAGCACCTCCCGATCACGAGACCCATTGCTTCTAGGGCTCAAACTCTTGATTGGCCATTTATTATATATATATATATATATATATATATCAGAGTAATTGTCCAGTCCCATCTGGGCAAGCTAGATTATTGGCGCTAGATGTTAGATGAAATGGATCAGGTATGTTGGTGTCCTTATTTAGGTTGTGAGGTCTGGGTTGAGGATGATAGAGACATGTCATTTATGTTTATGCCTCATTGGTTGATTGGTTGTACGCCATTGGTGTTAGAGAGATTATGTTGTATGAGAGTGATGAGATAGTTTGGTCAAACATAGGGTATGCCATTGGGGTTATCTCTCTATGCCCACATTCAGTCAGAAAGATCACTATGGGGTCCATAGGTGGAGTTCAAAGTTGCTCGTGATGAGGTCTTGGGTCTTCATTATTTACCATGGGATTATAGAGAGGATGTAGTTAGTGTAGCCGTTTCACCTGAGTATACACAATGGTTGATACAATACCCATTTCCTAGATTCATTGATCCTGCAAAGTTGATTCCAGATATTGTTGAGAGAGATCTTGATGAAAAATATGATGGAGGTGATGGGGATGGTGATGGGAGAGGATGGCGGTGGAGGAGGAGAGCTTAGGTTAGAGGAGGGATATCTGGAGGTAGGATTATCCGAGAGAGGGGGAGTTTTTATTGACCCTCTTGGAGGTAGAGGTGGTAGATGATGTGGTGGACGAGGTGGAGTTAGGGATAGTGATAGAGATGATGGTAGGGATGGTGGTAGAGATGGAGGTTGAGGTGGTGGAGATGGTGTACATGGTATAAGGAGAGTGAGGATAAGAGGAAGAGGTACAGTGGTTCCTTCGAGCCCAGTTCCTACAAAAATTTGGGGTAGACATGGTCCTCGAGTAGGTAGGAAGGTAGTTTAGTCTAGTGCTCCTATTGCCTTTGCATCTCCAATGACTCCAGCAGCTCCTAGCCAGGATATACAGGTGCTACAGGTTAGTGTATATTCTATGCAGAGTCAGTTAGCACAAGTTTCCAGTGTGATGCAGAGTTTGGTGGTTGCGATATCACATATTTAGTAGGGTCAGAGTGCACGGATGCATCAAGGTCAGAGCTCATAGACGCCTACATAGAAGACACCTCCTTCTAGTTCACAAGTTCCTACATAGATAGTGCGTCCTCCCAGTCAAACAAATATAGCTGGGATGAGTCATATAAAGGACACTAAAATATATGGTACTAGGCAGGATCCACCTATAGATGCTAGTGGTGATACAGGGATAGGTCATGCCCCGAGTTGATGTATATGATTATTGATTCCACCTTTGATATATCTTGATGTATCCTTATCATACATTTCATGCTTGCACCTTGATTATGTACATTGATATACTTTGTTGATATCTCTTGATAGATGTGATCATTTGATTCACTTTGATAGTCTTGGATAGATGTTGACATTTGATAGCTTATCTTTCTTTTGATGTCATGATATATTGGACTTTATGAGTTTTGAGATGATCTATATATGGATGCAGTTTTTAGATGATGTTATCTATATGCTTGGTTGTTTGGTGTTTTTATGTGATGTTTATGCAAATGTATGGATGTGTTTTATATTGTTTACTAATGTATGGATGCACTTAATTGACCTAGATGTTTAAATGAAATGTAATGGTATAAGGCAATGATGTTTATGACATGATTAATGTACCAAGATTCTTAATGATGTCATGATATGTGTATATGTAATGATGTCATGATGTAATGATTAATGATTAATTCTAGATGGTTGTGTATGTTATTACTATATGGTTATGTATGTTAATACTATAATGCAATGTGTATACTTATGTAATGATTGTATGATCTATAGTGATGTAATGATCAATGATCCTAATGGAATGCAATTGAAATATTTAATGGTGAACCTAGTTGAATCTAATGTTATGCAATATGAGATAATGAATCTTAAATGAGTTAATGATTAATTGATATAATGTACATATTGATTAATGCTTAATGATGATACTTGTTAGGACTACAAAATTTTGGTTACCTTGGTGCTATTTCTTGCCTTGTTCTGTTGTATCCGAGCCATGTTCTTAGGCCCTAACTGCAAATTTTCTAGTCCTAGGCCTTCCATGGTGTTTAAAACCTAAGTCTCTTGTGTTCCTTATAATCTTGTGTTACCTTTTTGGGCCACTTAAGTTTTATTAGGCCATGTGCCTTATGTCATCACTAACGAGGGGCATTCCTTTTAATTCCTAAGTCTTAGTGAGGCCCGTGCTTTAATTTTTCCCATGTTTAAATCTCCCCGTGGTATTTCTCACTTTTTAGATGTCGTGCAAGTTGTTGTTGATCCAACGGTAGGTGTAATGCCTTGATCAAAAGTTGCCCAATGATTAGTCTTCAAGGAATCACGTCTATGTGCCAAGTGTCAATCTTTAGATTATGGGGCCAACGTCTTCAAGGCTAGCGGCGAGGATATTATTCGAGCATATCAAAATTGATCTAACAGTTGGCATGATTCTGGGAATGAAAGGTGTAGGGAGGATATCCTTCATGAAATGGCGCCTATGTGACATGTGGAAAGTGGCAGGACCAGTATAGATCCAAATGAACACAAAGGACAATAAGATTAAGGAATATCAAATGGTTGGCGTGATACCGCTATGCGAAGATTCACGAAGGTTATTCATCGCAGGCTCATGCATGTGTGACGTGTGTCATATGATGGGACCTGGTCAGGGTTGCATTAAAGATAAAGGTAGATCAAATCAGTTTTGATCTAACGGTGGGCATAATCTTGTAAATGGAAGATGAAGGAAGTTTTTTCACAATGGAATCATGCCTTTGCAACATGTGTCCAGATCATATCATTGGTCCAAGTTTTTAAATAATGATAAAGGTAAATCAAATTTGATTCAATCTGATGGTAGACGTGATGCCTTGATTATGAGTTACACGACACCTGTCCAGATCAGTCAGCATAGGTAAAGAGGAATAAATAATTTCCAAGGCCAATAATGTAGTACCACTTGGATGTCTAAGGATTTGTTGATTGGGCTTAAGTGTTTCATTTTCTCAGGCTCACGGGTGTTTTAAGGGATTGATCGACGACCACATTTTAAAGATGAATTCAGTGTTTGATCTTGGTTGTCAGTGGATTTCAGCATCAGGTGTGACCGTTGAAACATATATTTGAATATTTAAATGTTTCCAGGGGATTTTTTGGCCGTGGCATCACGTTCCAAGTTGTAGAGGTAGATGGATGAGCCTGCTCTTTTGAGTCACATTTACGTAGCCATAGGGTGCTGAAGGGATAGATTTTTTATGACTCTGGCTTCATAAATGTTGATTGGTGATGACTCAGGTTTCTAATTAGAATTGCAGATATTTTGTAACCTCAGTCAGCTCCCTGTCTATTCTACCTTATTGTTGGCTTGGTTACCAAGTTTTGGTGGTTGTGTTTTAGGTTTTATTTCTACCCTAAGGTGGTCCAAACTCCTGGTGTCCAATTAGTATATTTAGAGTTTTCTAGTTCATTTGTAAGGATGGGATTTTTATGCCATAGACGGCTTGTAAGCTTTGCATATTTGATTTTGACTATCAATGGTTTCTTTGGCTCTGGTTTTAAATGTTTTAGATGTTTTAGCATAATATATGTCTGTAACTTCCTGTTATTTGTGAGATCTTAATGAGTAATGTCTTTGTTTCAGTTCTTGTATTCATTTGGATTGGTTGTTAAGGACATCTCAATCCATCACTCTGTAAGGCAAAGGGTCTAACTGGTTTAGGGTTTCTTTTAGAGAGAATAAAATTCCTTAAAGTAGTTTCAATGAGTAAATAACCAATAATGAATTGGATGATTATATTTGCTTCCAAGAGTGTGAATTGAGTATGTAAGGCACAGTCAAGTTCAGATATCATTTGTAGGTTTTTCATTTGATGTATGTTTTTGTTAAGAGTCTTTTCATTTAGAGTGACTCCATACCCACAGGATAGGCCACTGGTTTGGTATGATAGAATGTGTGGTTCTCATTAATATTTATAAAATTTTTTATCATTTACATATTTTATGTTGCATCCACTATGCCTGTCAGTTTGTGATAATATCGAATATTGAAGGCAAAAGATGGGTAATACCCACCTGAGTTTGTGGAGCTCAAAGTGTAGAAGGTTTAAGGACCTTGTTGAATGTTGTTTATTTTCCTTGTTGAATTAGTGTTGGGGTATATAGAGGAACATACCTGAGCCACAGGTATAAAAGGATCAACAAGAAAAAGAACCAACAGAATTGGCGACTCTGTTGGGGATAGAGATGCAAAAGTCTTGTTAAAGCTTTTAAAGAATATCCAAGGATCTAATATTCATATCATTTAACCCATCCGAGTCACTAACAAAATTAGTGACACTATTGGGGAAACAAAAGTTAACAACTTCAACATAATTGTCAGCAAGTTCACTTTGCTAAAGCAATCCAAGAGTCAACAAAAAAAATATCGACTCTACTGGGGATAAGAGAGCTTTGTTCTTTGTTTATTAAAAATAAATCCCAGAGTCATATGGTTATTATAGAGTCATGAGCTACAAAGAAGAATTCCTCTTACTTATAAAGTGAGTCAAGGTTTATTTTTGTCATTGCAATAGTGTCCTAAAAGTCCAAGTTCTTAAAAGATATATTATCTCACAAGTGGTGAGTGGTGACTCTGAGTTCTCTGATTGTACCAATGTGTGTGTTTGGAGAAAGACTAAAAACAAAGGTGGACTTGCAGTGATGATGAAGTAGATGTTTGGGCTCTTATGACTGAGAGCATAGTCAAAGGAGGAATCTATATGAGACCCTATTAGTGGGGTGTGTTGTGACTTTGCTGGTTTTGAAGAAGTTTAGAGTGGGGTGAAGAGATCTTAGCTGATTCAAACTTGTCCTTTGCAAAGAGGCGACGACTCTACCAAATTTTTTTAAAGGTCATTTGGAGGTGACTTCATATCAATATTTTTTGTAGCTACTACAATACATCCAAGTATTTTATTTTTAAAGTTATAAAATGTTTCCTTATTAAGTGATTTAAGCACTAAGAGAAGGAACAAGGTGTGGATAGAGGTTTGCATGCTTCAAAGTTAGAATTGCATTTTACAAAATCAAGTGGAAGTATGTGTTAATTGAAGAAATGGGGGACATAGAGGTTAGGGATTATTCTGTTATGTCCATATTTGGAAGGCATTTACTAGATCTTGAAGAGGTTCTTGCAGATAACAAAATTTTAGAACAAGAGATCCAAGAACTAATTATTTTGTCACTACAGATGAGAATGAAAAGAATGGTGGGAGATTCTGCATTTAATTTTTGTAGGAGGTTTGTTGCTACGCTGAAGGAGTTTCCTTATCATTTCAAACCTCAGTAGTCTGTTTGGGCAGATGTGTGTTTAGGAATTTGTATGCCTAGTTCAGTTGATTGGCCAACATCTTGGAAAGTGGAGGGACTTGAGTATATTAGGGAGTGGATACAAGATATTGAGGATCATGAATATGAAGTCATACATGATGATCAACTTAATGTTGTTGATTCTAAGAATGATGAAAACCAAAATAACAGAGATGAGTCCAGTGGGGACGATGTCTCTTATAATCAAGAAATTGATTTTTTTTCTCAGAATGAAGTAAAGGATATGTGTGTCGAGAGTAATAGATATAAAACTAATATTGATGATTTTATAAGGGATTATCTCTCTTGTGCAACTAATTATTTTATAGGTAACAATAGATACCTATGATGAACAAGAAGATCATATTAATATAGGTTACTACATTGATGATTCAAATGAACCTCAGAGTGTTAATGAAGGGATGTACCTTCCTATATCAAGTAATCATGTCCAAAGTGATGAAATAAATGAGGTTATAGGAAAATATTGTGAGACACTAAATACATAACAAATTTCTCAGCTATTGGCAACTGAATATCAGAGGTATGCATCCAGAGGTGACTCCACTTTTTCATGCCCAGAAAATTTATGTTTTGATGATAATGATATTCTTGAGGGTTTGAAGTATGATAAGTGTAGTGTATTCCCTTCCTATATTTGGATTGGGTAGTGTGCAAGATGACAAGGCATGTGAGAGTGAGGGATCAAGTGATGTCATCTATGGTGGGTACAAATCTGATTATGCATATCTATTTGATAAAGAAGATGATGATGTTAGTATGAAAGAATCTGATGACATTAATTCAGCCTCACATAAATTAGTTTTAGACGGTGACTCTACTGAAGAGGAGAATAAGGATCATGACATGGAGTCTTCATGTTATGAAAATGATAATGCTGAACATTCCTTTTGTTTAGCTTATGATCTGTCTTCTTAAGAGGGTGAGTGTGGCATAGATGTGGGTTGTCATATTAGTAAGTAGTCTAATGTTTTATTTGATAAAGACATTGACATGGGTTAGCTAGTCCTTTGCCATAATGTTTATAAAAAAGATCTGCATTTGGTTTCTAGTCCTTTATATGAGGATTGTGATGAGAAGCTAAATGTTATAAATGATACCAACTATATGACAGAATATGATTTCTTTACCTTTCAACTGGATAATGATTTTCCAAGATGTGGCTGTGAATTAGAAGATGATGAGTGTTGTATCCAGTCTGATTTCATTGTAATTAATGCATGCAATATTAATATGCCACATGATCTGCATTTTCATTCTTTGCATGATTTCCATATGGGCTCTACTAATGAGTATGGTGATCATTTTTTGTATGGTGAGTTAATGGAAAGTGTCAGTAGGATAGGTCAGGAAGATGAAAGTGATTTTATCAGCTCATTTCCAGTGTAGAGAGAAGAGGGTTTTGTATTTGACAGAGGCAAGCTAAATAAAAATTTTGTTGATGGCAGAGGGCCATCAAGCCTGGTTTGATTCCTTCAAATCAGGGAAATAAAGGGGCAGAGATAAGTTGACTATGCTAAGAAATAATGTATATTTGTACATATTATGGTTTGTTTATTTATTTGAAGGGTTACTATGCTAAGCAATAATGTATATTTGTACATATTCTGGTTTGTTTGTTTTTTTTCAGGGTTTTTTTTTGTCCTTGGTCTGCTCTTCCTAGAGATCTGGAATCTAGTATTGATCTTGCAATCAACCTTCCTCAGTCAAAGCCACTGTTAGGACTACAAAATTTTGGTTACCTTGGTGTTATTTATTGCCTTGTTTTGTTGTATCTGAGCCATGTTCTTAGGCCCTAACTGTAAATTTTCTACTCCTAGGTCTTCCACGGTGTTTAAACCCTAAGTCTCCTATGTTCCTTATAATATTGTGTTACCTTTTTGGGCCACTTAAGTTTTATTAGGCCATGTGCCTTAAGTCATTATTCATGGGGGGGCAATTCCTTTTAATTCCTAAGTCCTAGTGAGGTTCGCGCTTTAATTTTTCCTATGTTTAAATCTCCCCGTGGCATTTCTCGCTTCTTAGATATCGTGAAAGTTGTTATTAATCCAATGGTAGGCGTAATGCCTTGATCAGAAGTTGCCTGATGTTTAGTCTTCAAAGAATCACGCCTAGGCATCAAATGTTAATCTTTAGATTGTGGGGGCGGTGTCTTCAAGGCTAGTGGTGAGGATATTCTTTGAGCATATCAGAATTGATCTAACAGTTGACGCGATTCTGGGAAGAAAAGTTGCAGGGAGGATATCCTTCACGACATCTCGCCTATGCAACACATGGAAAGTGGCGGGACTAGTGTAGAGCCAAAGGAACACAAAGGACAATCAGATTAAGGAAGATTGAATAGTTGGTGTGATACCGCTATGTGAAGATGTACAAAATTTATTATTAGAATTAATCTTTTCTTGGTTGAAAATATGTAATTAAAAGGATAAACCAAGGTATCCTTATTTGTATTTGTCCTCTAGTCCAAGTAGGAGGACATGTCACTATTTTGTATTTCCTTTAATAAGAAAAATAGATATTCCTCCTTAAGAGGAATCACACATTTGTCACACACACAATATGAATATGGCATTCATAGGAGAAGGGAATTACATGCAAACTCCTCCACTCATCTCTACTTAAGAGATGCCTCTCACACACTTGCTCTAATAATCTTCTTCTCTTTCTCATTTCTTCTCTCAATCTCTCATTGCTCTCATTATTGTATTGAGCTTATTGCTCTCATCCTTTAGGTTTTTTTCCATATTATTATTATTCACAAAGGGATTTTTCTTTGCTTTTCCCCTTACAAAAATATCTTGGCTCTTTGTTGGATTCTTGGAGTATTCTCATGTTCTTGGTGATTGATCTTAAAAACTTTATCTCACATTTGGTTCATGGTAAAATCCTTCTTGCACTTCATTTTCTTGGATTACTTCATGATCTTATTTTCATTCTTTTAATACTTCTAACATGGTATCAGAGCTATTTAATCCTTGTTTAAGTGTTTTGTAGGAAGGTGTTATTCAAAGGAGCAAGCTCTTCTTGTTGATCTAATATTTATTGCAGGTTTTACCTCATTGTTTTTTTTGCAAATCTAACCTTTTTGCAATCTAATCTCTTAGTTCTGGATGGCTTGCCACCAGATCTAAGCTCTACTCTTCTCTTTTCAAGTCTTATTTAAAACTAGCATACTCTCTGTCGGGCAAACCGCAAGGGATTTCAAAGTTAGCTTATTCTATTTCAGCTTTAAATCTACATTAAAATCTATTACTAACATTCTTGTTGCAGGTTTTACATTCATCTTTTATATCATATCTCTATTTTTCATTAACAGTTTTTCTTGCAGGCTTAAATCTCTTTGCAATCTGCAAATTTATTTTATATATGTGTGTATTATAATAATATTTAAAACATTTACATCTATGTTCTTATAACTTTTTATAATATCTTTGTGCTTCTTTTATATCTCTGTTTGGAGCGCTGCCTCTGGTGTCTTCTTGCAATGTTCTTCATTGTTAGCACTTCTATTAGCTCATTTTTTCCCTTGTCTTTGCTTGCTTTCTAGTGCAGCAGACTATATTCCATTCCTCATTACATTCTAGCGTAACAGACTTTTCATTGATTCCTTTGCTCAGACTTTACATTAATAACTTTTATTTCTATCTCTAAGTCTTTTGCATAATCTGTCTTCTTCTGTTTTTCTTTACCTTGGGCTATAACTTCATTCCTTCCTTGCGTGCGCATTTAACTTCATTCCTTCCTTAGAGACTTGTTTGGCATTCGATTTTTTGATGCTGGTGATTGTAAGACAAACTATATGCTAGGACTGTGTGTTAATGTTTGGGTGACTGGAGTTTTCAATATTGTCCGTATCTGTCTGAGATTGTAGAGTTGCGTTTATCTCGTGTTGCCACCGTACACTCCAATCCTGGTTGAAGACGTTACCAGATTGGGAGGTGAGACTATTTACTACTGACATGAGGGTTTTCTGAGGGGATTGCAAGCAAATCTGGGCCATCTACTTCTGCTACAGGAAGCCACCCACCATACTGCATATTCTTTTCCTTGGTCTCCTTGACCCCACGCTTCTAACCTGGTAAAACATTTTTTAATTATTAATTCTTTCTGTTTAATCATTGGATTATTTCATGATTAGAGAATGAAATAAGATTTACTTTATTACATTCCATTTATCGTCTCATTCAAACATCTCTTAAAATGTTTCTTCTTCACAGTAATCGGATCTAAAAAAACATTTGTTATTTCATTAATTAACATTTCTTCAATTAAAACGTTTTATATAAATCTGCCTGTTTCATATATAAGACAAACGATTCTTTTTACTAATCGGTTAATAGCTATTATCAATTCTCTGTTTTATTCCCTTGACTGCAGCATTTCAACATTATTCTTTGACTGTAATTGAGCATTATTCTTCCATATCAGTTATATTTCAGTTTTTTACTAGCTTTAGCATTCTCATAATCATATTAGTTTGTTGTTGAGATTCTTTTTATGCTTATTCTCTGACCTTTATCTAATCTTAGTATAAGTTTGAATTCTCTTTGACTCCTTTAAATCTCATTGGTATTACTTTGATCAAATCTTAATTTATATAAATAAGTTTAATTGCTCATTCACTTTATATATTATCTTTGTCTCATTCATTATCATTTTATTCTTTTCCTATAAGTTTATTAAACGTTGACTTAAATAATCATCTATATACATCAACTTGGTAATTCAATCATTGCTATTCTTTGGATTAATTCTTTTTTAAATCCAAGCTTCATTTAATCTTAGTTTTTTTTTTATAAATTTTTTTTGTTTAAATTAAATAAAGTTTAAACACTCATACTTTTTTCCTATTTCATTTTAACTCAAATAGTTTCATTTATAAGTGTAGACAACCTAAAATGGATAGGCTTGCGACTTTACATTAAAAATACTAATTTTCATCTATTAATTAATAGTTTTTTAATCATTAATTAATCATCTATTTTTCTCTAAATTTATTCCCCAAATCATCTAATCGAATTCCCCAAATTAATTAAATAATTAATTATATTTAATTAAATAGCTTTAATTGATTAATTACCATTAATTGATTAATTAAACTCAATTTCCTATAGTTAAAATTTAAATATTTAAATTTACTAATTAAATTCTTCTAATTTAATTAATTTAATTTCATCAAATAAAGCAATTCTTAATAAAAAAAAATTCAATTATCTCACATGTTGAAAACAATTATTAAATAAATGAATTAAATATTCATTTATCTTCAAAGAGATAACTCCAATCATATTACATGGGTTACTCCACCCATCTCTCCAGTCCACATGGGTAACTTCACCCACCTCTTTAGTTCAAAAAAGGTAACTCATAATTAGCTCTTTAGTTAACCAAATTCTATCTCCTCTTTACCAAATGAAGAGGTGGAGTTTACTGAGGACCTCTCCTGTTCCTTTTAATCTCATCCATTCATCTCCCCATCTCTGGGATTGATCTCGACTGTTCATATCATCACCAAATCCTATATAATAAACCCTTCATAACCATTTGAAGGATCCAATATTTCAAGCTCTCATGCACCATTACTCCATTAGTTTGGTTCTAGCATTCAAGTCATCTTGCGATCACACACACACATTTCAATTATCGAATTCTCGACGCTTCTCAAGTCATAGACGCTGCCCCACCAATACTGAGCATCAAGAATAGCATTTCAGAAGGAGTAGAGAGAAGCAATAAAAGCTTCAAGCATCGTGGGGTTTGCATTTATTTGTCTTCCTTTCTCTTGCTTGTACATTTTATTGATCACATTTCTAGTATTCGTTTAGTAGTCATTATATACTTGGTTTGCATTCATTTGTGAAACCTTTTCTACTAACCCTCGCCTTTGGAAAGCTTTGGGAATCGAAAGAGAGGCATACATTTTGGTGAACCCAACATCGTGAAGAACTGACCTCTCATCCTCGGTCAGCTGGAATCTATACACAAGTCCTGCCAGTCTGGACTCCCGACAGCGCAAGATATGCCTAGTGAACTGCACATAGAGTAAAGAACAGAAAATTATTAGTTTCAGTCATTGAAGAAAGTAACAGAAGATGAAAAAAGCAGATAACAGACAAAGACATCAGGCAGACAGTGCTAAAAAATCAATTGCGGTAATAAACAGTGGTAAATGCGGTACTTTTAAGTGATTGCGGCACCTAACCTACAAGTGCGGTAGACAAACTACAATTGTGACATTTTATACATGCAAGTGTGGCACATTTATCAAATGCAGTATATAACCGACAATTGCGGAAAAATTGCACCCGATTGCGGCACCTAAAATAATTTTTTAAAAAAGTATGAATTTTAAAAGCAAAAAATAAAGCAATAAATGACACGTAAAGCGAGGAAACTCACCGGACGTCCAGAGCTAGTAGGTTTGTGGTACATACGGACTCGGTCAGAAATGTGCACTGCGCTAGGAAGGCCCGCCATCACTCGAAAAGAGGAAGAAAAAGAAGGCAGAAATCAGAAGAAACTTACCAAGATAATCAGAACTCCAAATCGCAAGGTGACAAATGAAGATCTCTCTTAGCTACTTATAGGGGTTCTGAGAAAACTCTAATTTCACTAGGAGCTCTGAAATTTCTTCCCGGTCCCTGGAAACTTCGACGGTCAATTACCGGGCATTTTAAAGTATATTTCAAATCCGTCAGCTACCTAGTTCCACAAAATGCAGTTTCAACAAATCAACGCTCGTCTCGCGACTATTCGCTCAAATTTGTTGAGGGGGCATAAATACACCTACTAAATGCCAGGGCAAGCTGGGACAAAATCAAAGAATCTTTGACACACTGCGACACGTCACATCGCATCAAAGAGGTGCAAATGTAGACACCCTAAAATGGACAGGCTTGCGACTTTACATTAAAAACACTAATTTTCATCTATTAATTAATAGTTTTTTAATCATTAATTAATCATCTATTTTCTTCTAAATTCATTCCCCAAATCATCTAATCAAATTCCCAAAATTAATTAAATAATTAATTTTATTTAATTAATTAACTTTAATTGATTAATTACCATTGATTAATTAATTAAATTCAATTTCCTATAGTTTAAATTCAAATATTTAAAATTATTAATAAATTCCTACAATTAAGTTAATTTCAATCAAATTAATTTAATTTCATCAAATAAAGCAATTCTTAATAAAAAAGAATTCAATTATCTCACATGTTGAAAATAATTATTAAATAAATGAATTAAATATTCATTTATCTTCAAAGA
>MU222214.1:340131-368469 GCA_018584345.1 Thuja plicata | reverse complement strand
ATAAATTTCATATGAATGATGCTAATCATGTTTCAATTCCATGTGAATTAGGAACTAAGTTAATGATAGATATGGAAACTCCATTTATAGATGCTACTCCTTATAGACAACTTATTGGAAGTTTAAATTATCTAGATGAAGCTATACCTGATATATCTTTTAGTGTTGGTTTAGTTTCAAGATTTATTTCCAAACCTCAACAAGCTCACTTTAAAATTGCTAAAAGAATATTAAGGTATATTAAAGGTACTCTTGATTTAGGTTTATTTTATGATGCAAAGTATGATTTTACATTAAAAGGATTTACTGATTCAGATTTAGGTGGAGACCCCAATGATGGGAAATCTACTTTTGGGTATTATTTTTTTCATGGTTTAGGTGCTATATCTTGGAAAAGTAAAAAAGATCAATCTGTTTCACTATGTTCTACTAAAGCTGAATATAAAAGTTGTACCAATGCCTCCAAAGAATCCTTATGGCTTAGAAGAATTCTTGAAGATTTGGGTCTACCTCAACAAAAACCTACACCTTTATATTGTGACAATCAAAGTGCAATAGCCTTGACAAAGAATCCGGTCTACCATGCAAAGTCAAAGCACATCTCTCTCCACCATCACTTCATTAGAGATAAAATTAAAGAAAATAAAGTTTCACTCATCTATTGCAAGGGTGAAGATCAAGTTGCAGATATTTTGACAAAGCCTCTTTCTAGAGAGAAATTTGAATTTCATTGTAAAAATTTGGGTTTAATACCCCTTTATGTAAATCCCCCAAGTAAATATTAAAGGGGGGGTGTTAGAATTAATCTTTCCTTGGTTGAAAATATGTAATTAAAAGGATAAACCAAGGTATCCTTATTTGTATTTGTCCTCTAGTCCAAGTAGGAGGACATTCACTATTTTGTATTTCCTTTAATAAGGAAAATAGATATTCCTCCTTAAGAGGAATCACACATTTGTCACACACACAATATGAATGTGGCATTCATAGAAGGGATTTACATGCAAAATCCTCCACTCATCTCTACTTAAGAGATGCCTCTCACACACTTTCTCTAATAATCTTCTCCTCTTTCTCATTTCTTCTCTCAATCTCTCATTGCTCTCATTATTGTATTGAGCTTATTGCTCTAATCCTTTAGGCTTTGTGCCATATTCTTATTATTCACAAAGGGGTTTTTCTTTGCTTTTCCCCTTACAAAAATCTCTTGGCTCCTTGTTAGATTCTTGGAGTATTCTCATGTTCTTGGTGATTGATCTTGAAAACTTTATCTCACATTTGGTTTATAGTAAAATCCTTCTTGCACCTCATTTTCTTGGATTACTTCATGATCTTATTTTCATTCTTTTAATACTTCTAACAGTTATTCATCACGGGTTCACGCCTGTATGACATGTGTCATATGATGGGACCTGGTCAGGGGTGCAGTAAAGATAAAGGCATATCAAATCAGTTTTGATCTAACATTGGGCATAATCCTGTGAATGGAAGACGAAGGAAGTTTATTTACTGTGGAATCATGCCTTTATGACATGTGTCCAGATTAGATCGTGGGTTCAATTTTTTAAAGAATGATAAAGGTAAAGTATAGCTGATTCAATATGAGGTTAGGCGTGATTCCTTGATCATGAGTTGCATGATGGATAGTCTTCACGGGATCATGCTTGAGTGACACCTATACAGGTTGGTTAGTGTAGGTAAAGAGGAATAAAGAATTTCCAAGGCCAATAATGTAGTGCCACGTGGGTGTCTGAGGAGTTGTTGATTGGTCTTAAGTGTTTCATTTGCTCAGGCTCACGGGTGT
This sequence comes from Thuja plicata, assembly GCA_018584345.1. Taxonomy (NCBI): domain Eukaryota; kingdom Viridiplantae; phylum Streptophyta; class Pinopsida; order Cupressales; family Cupressaceae; genus Thuja; species Thuja plicata. Next base: position 366,665 of record MU222214.1, on the reverse strand, counting down.
TTTAAGGGATTGATTGACGACCGTGTTTTAAAGATGAATTCAGGGTTTGATCTCGACCGTCAATGGAGTTTCATGCTAGGTGTGACCATTGAAACATATATTTGAATTTTAAATGTTTTCAAAGGATTTTTTGGCCATGGCATTGTGTTGCAAGTTGTAGAGAGGTAGATGGATGAGACTGATCTTTTGAGTTGCATTTATATAGCCATAGGGTGCTGAAGGGGTAGATTTTTTATGACTGTAGCTTCATAAATGTTGATTGGTGATGACTCGGGTTTCTAATCAGATTTGCAGATATTTTGTAACCTTAGTCAACTCCATGTCTATTCTGCCTTAATGTTGGCTTGGTTCCCAAGTTTTGGTGGTTGTGTTTTAGGATTTATTTCTTCCCTAAGGCAGTCCAAACTCGTGGTGTCCAATTCGTATAATTAGAGTTTTATAGGTCATTTGTAAGGATGAGATTTTTATGTCATAGAAGGCTTGTAAGCTATGCATATTTGATTAAGACTATCAGCAATTTCTTTGGCTCTGATTTTAAATATTTAAGATGTTTTATCATAATATATGCTTGTAACTTCCTATTATTTGTGAGATCTTAATGAATAATGTCTTTGTTTCAGTTCTTGTATTTATTTGGATTGGTTGTTAAGGACATCTCAATCCATCACTCTATAAGGTAGAGGGTATAACTGGTTTAGGGTTTCTTTCAAAGAGAATTAAATTCCTTAAATTAGTTTTAAGTGAGTAAAGAAATGTAATGAATTAGATGGTTATATTTGCTTCCAAGAGTGTGAATTGAGTATGTAAGGCATAGTAAAGTTCAGAGATCATTTGCAGGTTTTATATTTGATGTATGTTGTTGTTAAGAGTCTTTTCATTTAGAGTGACTCCATACCCACTGGATAGGGCACTGGTATGGTATGATAGGATGTGTGGTTCTCATCAATATAAAATTTGTTACCATTTACATGTTTAATGTTGCATCCACTATGCCTGTTGGTTTGTGATAATATTGAATATTAAAGGCAGAAGATAGGTAATACCCACCTGAGTTTGTGGAGCTCTAAGTGTAGAAGGTTTAAGAAACTTGTTGAACATTGTTTCTTTTCCTTGTTGAATTAGTGTTGGGGCATATAGAGGAACATACCTAAGCCATAGGTATAAAAGGATCAACAAGAAATAGAACCAACAATACTAATAATGCAATGTTGAATGTATAATGATATGTAAATGCAAAAGATGATAGTAATATGATATTTGATTACATGACATACCAAACGGACCTAATTAAAACAAAATGAATGAATCTATATGAATGGAATTAAATAATGATTGATGATAATGATTCATGCATGAACCCTAAAATATTAAATGAAATACAAAGAGCTAAGTGAAAATGCATTATTTTTGTTTGTTAAAGTCCAATATACTCGATCTTAAAAAATGTTGATGATATGATCATAATTAACCCTCTTGTTGATTTACACCCCCCCTTTGAAAAATCCATATAATGCAAGATTTAATCTAAAATGAATGCAAAATGCAACTAATATTGTCACTTATCACTGGATGCATTTATTTTTGCTATTTTCATCATCGAGCTTTTTGGAACATGAAAAGGTAAAACCCTCACTATTTTATACATTCAACCATTATTGTATGAATACCTCTTGCCTTAAATTTTAATAAAAAAATTGGTACAACCCTCACTCATTAGATTTGCAAACCATGGGAGTATGAATACTGTTCTCATCGAATTCAATGTTGTAAGTGGATTTTGGTATTAAGATATGAGAAATCTAAATGTCCAAGGTATCCATTTGCGTAAACGTATAAAGATATGATCCATATTGATATACCAATGTCCTCGATGATTCTTTGATGATCATGTCATTAGACTAACTTTCATACCTCTAGGAATTGACCTTACAAGCAGAAATGAAGACAATATCATGTCTCCATCATTGCTTATCTAGTCTATTACATCATTGATTTGCTAAAAAGATATGATACAAAAATCAAGAAACACCATTAAACTATCTTTTCTATTTGTTTGTTGATCCATTTTATCAGAAAAAGTTTCATCAATTTTGATCCTTGTTCATATTGTTTGAGTTTGATATTGTAGCTTAGCTTTTTGATGTGCTTGTCTTGTGAATTTGATATGAGTCATGTGTTTTGAATTTTTGAAATTTGATGTTTGGATCAACCGACAAGTGTCAAAGGTTTTTATTCTTGATTTTTGATAAAGTGTGTTGGACTCCTACTTGTGTCTATTTCTTTGATGACCTTGAATCTGAATTGTGCACCCAATTGTATTTGACAATGATAATGGACCAAGGCAACTTTCAAAACCAGGATGAAAGCTTTTATGTACAAATGTATCTCTGAGACTTTATTATGACTATATACAAATGAGGGAATGCAATGAGATATATAAAAGGATGAGGAAATGTAAATGCAAATGCAACTAGGCTTGACTTAACTCAGGTCAAAATGCCACTTGTTTACCAGGTTTTCACTACTTGGGTTTATTGCAATTTTTCTCTTTGTTTTGCTTTTTGTTCAATGTTTTTAGATTTTCTCCACGATAATTTTTTTCTATACAACATGATGATCTTTCATTTGATAATCTTCCCTTTTATACTCTTTTAATGGATACTCTTTCATCTGGTTTAGGTATAGAATCTCTTTAGGTGTATGCTATTGATGGGTTCTTGAATCTTGTCACCTACACAATTGGATAATTTGTATGTTCCCATGCCATAAGGTGATGTCACAAAAAGGGTCCCAGCCAATTTGCCTCAAATTTCCCCTTATTTTCTCTTTTTAACTAATTTATTGGGTTCTCTCTTAGGACAAGGTCACCAACTTGGAACTCTCTAGGTTTCATCTTTTTATTATAATGTTTGGACATCCTCTTTTGGTATACTTTGAGATTATCATAGGTTTGACGTTGATATTCCCTCGATAACTCTAGTTCTTCCAACCTGGAAACTCTATACTCTTCATCTATCAGTATACCATGTAATGAGACTCTTAAGGACAAAATTTCCACTTCTAAAGGTAAAACTGATTCGGCCCCATAAAATAAAGAAAAGGGTGTGGCTCCAGTATGTGTTCTAATGCTTGTTTTATAATCCCAATGTGTTTTATTTAACTATATATGCCCATACTTGAATCATCCATTGTTTTCTTCAGAATTTTAAGGATGTTTTTGTTGGAAGCTCCACCTTGACCATTTCCTTGAGGGTAATATATTGAGGAGAAATGTTGAATAATATGGAAATTTTCACATAACTCCTTAAGATCCTTATTTTTTAATTGCATCCCATTATCTCTGATGAGTGTATGTAGAATACCATATCTACCAATAATGTGGTTTAGGATAAACATAAAAAAATTCTTTCCAGTTGCAACTGATAAGTGCACAATTTCTACCCATTTTGTAAACTACTCAGTAGTAGTTAAGATATACTTATGAATATTGGATGAAGGAGGATATATCATTCCTATCAAATCAAAACCCCACTAATAGAAGGGCCAAGGTATATTTAATGGATGTAGTTCCTATGTTGTCACATATCAGGTTCCCATGGTATTGACACTTTTGACAAATTTTAACAAACTGGAATGCATCCTTTTCCATTGTCGGCCAATAATACCCCATCCTAAGAAGTTTCTTAGCTAAGGTAAACTCACTTGAGTGTGACCCACTAATATCCTTGTGAACATCTTGTAAGGCAGTTTTAGATTCTTCACTCTCTATACATCTAAGTAATGTTCCGTCAAGAACTTTGCGATACAATGTGTCGGCAATAAGGGTGAATCGAGAGGCTTGGAGTATATGGTTTCTTTTCTCATTTGGGATTGGTCCAAGGGTAAGGTGTTATCTTTGAAATAGGTGTGAATAGGACCATACTAAATAGAGTCATGACCCACAAGTAGGCAAATAATTTCAGAATCAGGGTGGTCGTATGCGGATTTTACCAATTCCTCCACCAAGAACTCATATTTTTCATTTTGATCAGGTATTTGCAAAAGTGAGGCTAGTGTCACCATGGCATTGACTGCTTTATTATCTGCTCTAGGTATTTTCTCAAATATGATCAAGATAAAATACTTTTTGAAATCATCAATCATCCTTTTGTAAGGCATGAGATTTTCATCCTTATTTTGATAATCATCATTAATTTGATTAATAACTGATTGTGAATCACCATAGATTTGTATTTATGTAATTCTCTAATCCAAATCCATTTTGAGTCCTATCACAAGTGCTTCATACTCTACTATATTGGTGCATGGGAAAATCAGTTTGAATGATTTTGGGATTGTGCAACCTTGTGGTGTAATGAAAAATACTCCTAACCCTGAGCCATGTTGAGTATATGACTCGTTAAAGTATAATTTTCATGCCTTTGGATCATTAGTAAGGATGATTGCATTTAGAAATTCCACCTGAATAGGTTCTTCACTTGAAATTTGAGACTTTTCTAGTTGATCTGCTATGACTTGTCCCTTGATAGATTTATAGTCCACATACTCAATGTCAAACTCACTTAATACCATGACCCATTTGGCTAGCCTCCCTGTGAGAGTTGATTTTCTAAGAAGATATTTTAATGGATCTATTTTAGCAATGAGTCTGATTTTATGTGCTAGCATATAATGTTGAATCTTTTGAGAGACAAATATTACTGCTAAGTACGCTCTCTCTACACTGGTATAATTTAGCTCATATTTGACCACTGTTATACTAATATAGTAGATTGATTTTTCTTTTCCTTTGTCATCCTCTTGTACTAACAAAGCCCCTAATAAATTTTTTGTTTCCAATATGTATAGGATCAAATGTTTCCCTGGTATTGGAGCCATTAGAACTGGAGGATTTTCCAAATATTTATTTAATAGAGAAAAGCCCTCTTCACATTTATTATCCCACTAAAATAAGATATATTTATGTAGCAATATAGTAAAGGAATGACATTTTTCCGCCAATTGTGATATGAACCTTCTAATAGATTGTATCCTTCCTTGAAAAGACCTCAATTGGATAATATTCCTTGGTGCCCCCATTTCCATAATAGCTTGAACTTTAGCAGGATCCACCTCTATTCCTTTTGCTAACACAATATATCCTAACAATTTTCTTGATTGAACACCAAAAACACACTTTTTGGGATTTAATCTCACCTTGAATTATTCCAATCTGGTAAAAATTTTCTAGTATGGGTAGATGTTCTTTTTGTAGACCTTATGGCAAGACATATTGTCAATTAGTGTCAAAACACTTAGTCATCTAGTATCGACCGAGCCAGCAAGCATTATGCAAGTCCCGAGTGATCAGTGTTACCTGAGTGATCAGCATTGCCCGAGTGACTTGCATCACCAGAGTGATCAGTATGACCTGAGTGATTTGCAGTATCGTCCGAGTGGCATTTTATCACCCGAGTAGACTTCTAGACCCAAGTGACAGTTTGAAGCTGACCTTGCATATATTGTTAAATATCATTTTGTTTATTGCAAGCTGACTTCTAGAGTCATTTGTTTGGATAAGATATATATGTAATATAGTTTGTTTTATCCAAAAAGTATGTATGAATGTATGTATTAAATGAAATATATGTATATGCATAAGTGTAAGACATGTGAATGATAGTTTGATTAAAGAGCAGAAGTATTCAGGATAGCAGAGTCTCATCTATCACATGCAGGTGATTAGTTATATTCAGACGAATCTCATTAAACAATCATAGTTGCACAGAGTAGATCATCAATTAGTTCATTCTCACAGGTGGATCAACAAAATCCTTTAACAAGGTAGACCTGACAGACTTTTCTCTAAATCTCTTAACAGAGTTACATTACTTAATGTATTGTACAAAATCCTTTAACAAGGTGGACCTAATAGTCCTTTCTATGCTCCTAACAGGGTAGACCATTAGAAGTGGTCATTGTAAGCTCTAACAGGCTAAATTTATACTACAGTACTAAATCTTGTTGGTATCATCCCCACCCTAGTTTTACTTTCTTTTGGAAGGTTTCTGGGTAACCAAATATTGTGTTATGTGTTGTGTATGATTCTTTAATTTCAAGTTCTATGCATGCAAACAAAGAAGTTAATCTAATTATGGATTAAAAAGATTAAGTTTTATTGGTTCCTGATTCACCCCCCCTCTCAGTCACTAGGCACATCATATATTTACAAAAAATGGTATCAGAGCAGTGGTTCTCTTATCAGAAGTTTAACAACTTGAGAAAAGTTTAATTCACTCAATTAGAACATGTGAAGTCATGGAACTAAAGAACAAAGCAGAAGATGACAAAAATATAGCACAAGAAGATAAAATACTATTGAGTACAATATTAGAGGAAAAAGAAAAAGAAATCCAACACTTGTCACTTCAACAAGATGATTTGGTAAGTCAACTCAATAATGCAACACAAGAAGTTGTCAATCCAAGGACAAAAAATGAAAGACTACAGAATGATCTCAATGTTGAAAAGCAAACAAATGAAAGTATGATGAATTCACAAACTAGCATGGATCAGGCAAAAAAATTTAGACATCATGGACAAATTGGATTAGGTTATACTGAACAAGGTGAATCCTCACAACAAGGAGCTCAAAAGAACAACAAACCTACATGCAATCATTGTGGTAAGTTAGGGCATACATCAAATAAATGTTGGAGCAATGAAAAGTCAAAATTTAATGGTAAATGCTACAGTTGCAACAAACATGGACATAGAGTAAGTGAATGCAAAGAGAAACCTAAGTTTGAAGGAAAATGCTACAAGTGTAACAAACAAGGTCATAGATCTTCCGAGTGTAGAACTAAGAAATGGAATCTTGCTGAACAATTAGCCAAGGCAATTTTTGGTTGGGAGTACAATACATGGTACAGATGTTGTCATTGTGGTGAATATGGGCACATTAGTGCAAATTGTATGAAGACTCACTTCATAAAAAGGGATCCTACTAAGAGATGTTATGTGTCCAAGCAACTCGGCCATATAAGCAAGAATTGTATGAACAAAGAAAAAGTTGATAGTGGTTTTAAGAATGGAAAAGCTAAAATCTCTTAAATCAAATATCAGATGAGTTAGCAATGGGTAAGGAAGTCTCCTAATAGTTTAGATCAAAGCAATTAAGGATCTAATGGCACTCAAAATAGTGAGCTGGGTGGATCTACCATTACAGAATAGGAATGTAAGGAGATGATTGGAACTATGCAATACAAGCCATCATAAATATGTTCTTGATGAGCTAGCAAGTCCAAATCTACATATTGATGCATAAGGACATATTATAGTTCTACTCAAGTTAGAATGTTAGTAACACCCGAGCTACTCTAGCTTAACTGAGCTGAGTCAAGCAATATTGATAATTGGAAAGTTAGTTTCACCTGAGCTTCCAAGTGAATCTTGGAAAAACACCTGAGTCATGCTAGCTACTATGTACTGAGCATTTAATGAAATAATCTAACGGTTGAAAATATCTTATAAATGAAGGATTGTAAATATTATTGCTTACAAAGTTTTCATTTTACAGATCAATGCAGAGCCCTTAGCGATTCAGTGCAAATTTGTGATTGAAAGCGAAGTTTGATCATTTTGTCCGAACAATATTGAATCCACTTCCAATAGAAAGGTCAAGAAAGGTTCTGAGATGTTAGTGAGAAATGCAATTTGTGATCCTCCAGTGTTTAAGCTTCATCCAAAAATTGTAGAGGAGATAGACCCGATGGGGGCTCATTCCCTAATTCCTTCGAAAGTGTTACTGGTTAACGACATCCGAAGCTTCTATCACTGCAACATACATGAGCTTGGAACTATTGAGATGAATAAAGAATATGATGCATTATTTACAGATGGGAGTCTGAATCCTGAGCATAAGCACATCGAAACCAAGGGTTTGACACACATCATGCACATGCCGAGGAATTTCTAGACAAAATGGATGAGATATGTTCTTATTCGTGTCCACGACATGCACCTGTGGTTGGAACATCCTGTGAAGATCATGAAGAAGATAATTCACCATGTCACTGGGTTTCCTATTCTAGAAACGCCAAAAGCTACCAAAACCCTAACCCGGGATGACCTAGCTGAGTTAACTCTTGCAAAGTGGGATGGTAGAGGCATGAGACTTAATGGAATAATTGATATGGAATTGAAGTTTGGCATTCATGTCATAGCCCACAAGATATACAGTTCGAGCAGACCTAATAGTGTTTTGTGTGAAGCTGTTGACCTAGCATACAAAGTGGTGAAGAGGAATCTAGTATTTGACCTAGAAGAATTGCAACTCATCTAGTTGAGAAAGAATATGGAAAGCATCTGAGTATCCAAAACCAATTCATGTAAGTTTGGTTCTCTTCTAATCTGCATACTCTTTTATGTTGAGAAGTTCTTTCCCTCCAAGGGTATAGTAGCATGGAAGAAGGATAGACCAATAATCCACCAGATTAATGATTTCATAGATGAGTTAGGAGATAAATTTGATAACATTATGGATGGATACTTTGATAATTTCAAATAGAAAATGCAGAGTAGGTACAAAATTCCTAAACAACTAGTTGAAGATTACAAAGATGAAATCTATTTCCTAGTTGATTGTGATAAGGTTTATATACAAGTAGTAAAGCCTAGGGTTGCATGGGTAAAGCCCCTGTCATATGAAGTCAACATAGATGACACAAGAGATATCATAGAAGCTCTTGTAAATGAACCTACCAATCCAAAGGCACACTACTTTGGAACATATGAGGAAGCTAAGAGTAGGATATCTTTGGAAATTGAGATTCCCAAGATTTTGAAAAGAGGAAAGAAGAGGCTTGATACATTTAAGAAGAAGTATGGAAAGACCTTTGACCCTCCTACCATCTCTGAGAGTAAAGAGGATACAATTGAAATAGAGGATGTTGAATCTGAAGAAGAAAAGGAAGAGACTGATATTGAACCTCCTCAGAAGAAGAGGAAGGAAACACCCAAGCAGCAAAGGGAAAAAAACACTACCCCTTTTATCACCATGAGGAGATCAAGGATAAGACTTGTATTGGGTAAAGATGAGGATGATGATGATGAAGATGATACTGTGCTTTTATTGAGACCACCACCCTCACTTGATAAGAAAATTGAAGAACTAAAATAAGGAAGAGGTATGAGTTCTTTGAAGTCACTAAATTATGCTTCTAGGACTAAGGAAGAAAAGAAGAAGATTGAAGAAGCAATAGTGGAGAAGATGGAAAAATGGAAATATGACCCCTCTGAGCTAAAGAGTCATATGACTGAAGACCTATTCAAGGCAGTCTCTATTCCCTAGACTAATGTAGTCCAAACTAAAAAGGACACAAGGGAATAGACATTGAAGCAAGTCATGCCTACAATGAAGGGAAAAGAAGTAAAAGAGGCCTTGAGTAAATATCAAAATAATCACACCCCCATATTCAGGGCATTCCAAATATTGAAAAAAAACATAGAAGATGTAGTTCAGCGTACCACATTAGTATGGAAATCAATATTTGAGATAAAAGAAGACAATGCTAAAGAAGAAACACTGAGTACAGACCCTCCAAAATAGGAAAATGATGATACATTACCTGAGGTACAGACTATTGAAGAGTCCAATGCTGAGAAGATTGTAGTAGAGGTAATGGCATCATTACCCCAATCTCCTATCCAGAATATAGTACCTCCGAGAAAGGACAAGGTTGCAGAATCCACATCTGAACAAGTAGAAACTGAGCAACATGCTCCACTTACTATTGAGCCAAGCATACCTGAGTCACAAAAAGACAAGGTAGATATTTCTACTGCCAATATTGACTCATTGGTTAACATTGCTTCAAAAATTGGTACTGTAAAGTTCAATGACCTAATTGGATTGAATACTAAGGAAAAGAATGAGGAAGGTAAAGGTAAGGAAATTGTTCCTTCACCGAGTCCTAAGACAAAAGGAAAAGAAAAAGTAGTAAATATTGATGAGATAGATCTTGATGAAGAAATTGTGATTCCAAATTGGGATCATTCCAGCTTATCTGTAGAGCAAATAGATATTCTGGGAGAACTTTGGAAGAAAAGAGCTAAACAACAGAATCTATGAAAGGAAAGGAAAAGGAATAAACTACTTGAAGATGTCAAAGGCATATTTGTAGATGCATTTCAGATTGAAGTCAATGAGAGTGACTCAATAATGGACCAACTTGTTGACATTGTCCATAAGTTCAACACAGATATGAATGGTCAAGAGAAGTTACTAGAGAAAGGAGAAAAGAAATTTGAGAAAAAGGTTCTAGAAAACATTTCAAAGAAGATTGCAATTGACCAGGTGCAACTTACCAATATCATCAACACTCTAGAAACCACTGTGACCAATGTGGTAGCACTGTTTTTAAAGTTAAGTGACATCTCTAACTTTACTATGGAGATCAAGAACAAGATAGTGAAGATTGATGCAGACATGAAGGAAAGTGCAAGGCAGTTAGCACTTGACCCAAGCACTAGTTCAGATCACTTCATGAAGATCAAGTATCTTACTGATCTACAGGCTGAATTGTTGAGAGAAGAAGCCATAACTAGAGAGTCACTTACTGCTATACAAAGCCAACTCCTACCACACATGGATGGAATGCAGAAATGCATAACACATGCAAAGAAACTCATTCATGACAATAATTTCTCAGTTGTAGAGCTAATGATAGAGTTGTCTGTAGAGCTAAAAATTGAATTGCACATCATAAACGTGCTACAGGATAATTGGGACAACACTTTGTCTCAAATTTTGAAGTTACATAGTGATTTCCTATCCTACTTTGGAATAACCTTGTAAATATCACTTTTGGCATTTTTGTCAAAAACAAGGGGGAAATATCATTACATTGTAATAAAGGGGAAATATTATTGAGGAAACACATGTATAGTGGAACAATGAAAAAATATACTTTACAAAAACAATTTTTGAAAAACACAAAAATAAAGTCAGTTGGACTCGAGCAGTAGAAGCAGTGTCAAAACCCAAGCAGACAGTAAGGGGGAGTTTTGACATATCAGATACAAAATTCAATGATAAGTGTTTTTGTCACTAATGCCAAAGGGGGAGATTGTAGACCTTATGGCAAGACATATTGTCAATTAGTGTCAAAATAATTAGTCATCTAGTGTCGACCAAGCTATCAAGCATTATGCAAGTCCCAAGTGATCAGCATTCCCTGAGTGACCAACATCGCCCAAGTGATCAATATGACCTGAGTGATTTGCAGTATCACTTGAGTGACAGTTTATCACCCGAGTAGACTTCTGGACCCGAGTAACAGTTTGAAGCCGACCTTGCATATATTGTTAAATATCATTTTGTTTACTGCAAGCTGACTTCAAGAGTCATTTTTTTGGGATAAGATATATATGTAAGATAGTTTGTTTTATCCAAAAAGTATGTATGAATGTATGTATGAAATAAAATATATGTATATGCATAAGTGTAAGACATGCGAATGACATTTTGATTAAAGAGCAGAAGTATTCAGGACAACAGAGTCTCATCTATCACATTCAGGTGATCAGTTATATTTAGAAGGATCTCATTCAACAATCATAGTTGCACAGAGCAACTCATCAACTGGTTCATTCTCACAGGTGGATTAACAAAATCCTTTAACAAGGTGGACCTAATAGTCTTTTCTCTAAATCTCTTAACAAAGTTGCATTACTTATTGTATTGTACAAAATCTTTTAACAAGGTGGACCTAATAGTCCTTTCTATGCTCCTAACAGGGTAGACCATCATAAGTGGTCATTGTAAGCTCTAATAGGATAAATTTATACTGCAGTACTAAATCTTGTGGGTATCATCCCCACCCCAGTTTTACTTCATTTTGGAAGGTTTCTGGGTAACCAAATATAGTGTTATGTGTTGTGTATGATTCTTTACTTTCAATTTCTATGCATGTAAACAAAGAAGTTAATCTAATTGTGGATTAAAAGGAGTAAGTTTTATTGGTTCCTGATTCACCCCAAATCACCTAATCAAATTCCCAAAATTAATTAAATAATAAATTTTATTTAATTAATTAACCTTAATTAATTAATTACCATTAATTAATTAATTAAATTCAATTTCCTATAGTTTAAATTCAAATATTTAAACTTACTAATTAAATTCTTCCAATTAAATTAATTTCAATTAAATTAATTTAATTTCATCAAATAAAGTAATTCTAAATAAAAAAGAATTCAATTATCTCACATGTTGAAAACATTAATTAAATAAATGAATTAAATATTCATTTATCTTCAAAGAGATAACTCCAATCAGATCACATGGGTTAATCCACCCATCTCTCCAGTTCACATGGGTAACTCCACCCACCTCTTCAGTTCTAAAAGGTAACTCACAACTAGCTCTTCAGTCAACCAAACTCTATCTCCTCTTTACCGATTGAAGAGGTGGAGTTTACTGATGGCTTCTCTAGTTCCTTTTAATCTCAACCATTCATCTCCCTATCTCTAGGATTGATCTCAACCGTTCATTTCATCCCCAATTCCTATATAATAAATGCTTCATAACCATTTGAAGGATCTAGGATTTCAAGCTCTCATGCGCCATTACTATGTCAGTTTGGTTCTAGCATTCAAGCCATCTTGCGATCACACACACATTTCAAGTATCAAATTCTCGACACTTCTTAAGTCATAGATGATGCCCACACCAATACTGAGCATCACAAACAACATTTCAGAAGGTGTAGAGAGAGACAATAGAAGCTTCGAGCACTTTAGGGTTTGCATTCATTTGTTTTCCTTTCATTGCTTGTACATTTTATTGGTTACGTTTCAAGTTATTCATTTTAGTAGCCTTTGTGTATTGGATTTATATCATTGTAAACCTTTGCTACTAACCCTTGCCTTTGGAAAGCTTGGGAACCATGGATCACGATTGAGAGAGGTGTACATTTTTGTGAACCCGACGTGAATCAAACAACACAAATATTTCTTGTAGGTAGCAGATGGAACTAATCAGGCACGACCGTACGGTCGCACATCTAAAAATCTATCTTTTTCTCGATATTTGGGTTATTTTGTAATCGTTGTTATTCTGTCGCAATTGATACCACAGTGCCGCAATTGACTGGTTTAATAACATAATTGATTACAGGCTTTCACACTGTTATTCTATCCTCTTTTGTCTGTCTGTCTTCTGGTAGTGTTGTCGCAATTGATTACTTGTTTTTCTACAATTGCCTGATTCGTGCTGCAATCGAACTCATCCTATCACAGTCACCAGTATTCTACTGCAATTGATAAAAAATGACCGCAATTGAAGACATAGTGCCGCAATCGACCCAAAAGCCACTTTGTTGTCTATTTTCTTGGTTTATGTGCAGGGTGGACTACCAGTGAATGAAAAAAGAAGGTGATCAGATGCATACCAGGTGCTAGAGTGTTAAGATCTGCAAGAAGGAGAACCATCAACCATCGATCAAAATAAAAGGCAATTCTAGAAATCACAGCTGAGGATCAAAGTGAAGCATACATGAGGTACATTGATTCAATTAAGAGATTCATAGGTAAGTATAAAGTCACCATTAATTTCAGCAATCTCAATAATCTTGAAGTTTCTAGATATTCAACTATTTTGGGTTAAAAGCTTTCATTTCTGAAGATACTAAACATTTTCTTTGACAGGTATAAATTGAGGAGGCAAGATAATAATACAACTTAAAATTCATTCACTTGTCGATTTGGGCTTAAAAAGAATAGTGTTTGTCACACATCTCACATCTCACATTTAAGATTTGGGCTTAAAATTGACGTGGAGATGAAAATTGAACAAGCCAAAGAATCTTTCGATTTGGTGCATTAAAATTGAACAAGCAATCAACACCTACTTTTTGGGCTTAAAATTGAACACTTGCATTTGTATGGTGGTGTAGCTTAGTTCACATTTCAAACTTTTGAAGCTTAATTGATTTACCTTGTGTCTTGAGTTTTGGGTGCACTTGCACAATCTATTAGATTAGACACCTTTATAATTTTTAGAAAGGCCTATCCAGGGAATGTGCTTCTTCCTTGGAGAACGACCTTAAACCGGTAATCCTTTCTAATTGGTATATAAACAAGGTGCGAACCAAAGTTCCATCTTATCTAGCCAAGCTCGGGCGAGGTGTGTTGATGATAGTCTAGATCGGGTGAATATCCCTAAGGAGCCAGTGTGGTCAACTAGGCTCTTAAGTGAGTCACACACATACAAATAGATTAGATAGACGCCACAAACCCTTACTACAACCTTGTTATTTAGAGGCCAACCCGATCTACCTCTGAAAAGATACCTTATTATAGTGCAAGGGGTTGAAGAATTTCCCCCCAAGATTCCCAACATGTGTCCCACGGTATTTGTGTAGTGAAAGAGATCTTCACTCCATGACAAAAATACATGGAAATGACAAAAACATGAGCACCTACATCATGGACCTTCATGTCCTAGTAGTCTGACAATTGTTGTGTGAGCTAACAAACATTCAAGCATTAGGCCTATAACATTGTATTCTGAAGCCACTGACCTAGATTAATCTGACTGTTCATTGTTGAGACCTCGTGATAACCTTACACCTTGAAAAATTTGTAGAACATACACATTATCAGTCTTCACTCTTCAAAACACAATGTCTATTATGCTTGTTCTTTGATCAATTTTTGAAAATGCAAAACAAACATCCAACTGTCAAAAATGAGTCAAACGTGTTAAAGTCTAGGGTTGTCAACATCAACTATCTTGCAAATTAGAAGCCTTGTTCCAAAATATCAAAATTGTCAGACAATGATACTTATCCTCTAGTCTTTTTGAGATTGTTCCCCTTTTATCGCAATTGCCCTCATTTTGCCGCAATTGACAAAAGTCTGTCGCAATTAACTTTTTTATTGCCACAATCGACCTGTTTATTACCGCAATTGGTGATAAAGTACCGCAATCAACCTTTCACTTTACCGCAATCGGTGGAGTTGTGTCGTAGTTGACCAGAGACATTTTATTCCTATTTTGACCTAAATACCTTGAAAGAAATCTTCATTTGGTGTCCAAAACCAGTGTCTATCCCAGAAAAATGTGAAGAACATTGTGTGAATCTCTAAACATCAAAGATAATCCCTTCTCTGAAAAACATGATTATTGTCTAAGAACATTGTTAGTTCAAAAGCTCAAACTCAAGATATCTTGATCTCATCATATCAAACATCATCATTATCTCTATCAAGTGACTTTTTCCCAGGCAAAGGTCAACAAATCTTATCTTTTTACATCATCACAACTTTGAGATCAAGATATATCAAAATCTGTCTATAGAATTATCCTTGTCCAAAACATAACTTGGGCTTCCTTAGAAAGGTTATCCTTTTTTGTTTTCTTTATATCACTTATTTTAGTTACAAAATATGGACCACACTATGTCTCAAACACCTCATGAAGGGCCTTACACAAGGTCGAAGGCTAGAACACAACCTGATGAGTCATATGTCAACAGATTCCCCACTTGGGAAACAAAGCAAGAGAAAAATGCTTTTGTAAATACTAGTTCTGCTCTATTCATTGAACAACCTCATGGGTCAGATTTTTTCCAAAATGTCACAAAAGCAAAGATTAAAGATGTTGATAAAGATGCTTATTCCACACAAGTAGTTGATGTTATTGTAGAGAGGAATAAAAAATGTTACTTAGCCATGTTGATAAAGGAGGGAGTCAAACTCCCCGCTTAATTCAGTGTATCGACCACATGGCCCAAAAACCCTCTCGCAGGTCAAAACACTACTCAGTCCTCTCAGATACTACATATAGTTTCTCACATCTTCCCATCCTTGACAACACCAACATTGACATAGACGATATCCAATCAAACCAATTGCACAAATCAAGCTAGTACATCTTCCACTCAAAGCATGATAGGCTCGCAACTGAGTGCACCCATGGTCACTAGTATGCTCCCACCTTCGGTCACATGGCCAGGACAATCAAGCTCTCATGCTATGCCTTCCATCCCACTAAATATCAACTATTCTGAAACTATACTGCTACTACAGTCAATCCATACTAGTCTTGGGATCAACACCTCATGCCCATAGGGATCTATTTCTACAAGTACAACTTACAGTCAATGCCCACCCAAGCCTACACCTTTGCCCATTCTGACATCAATCCAACCCCATAAACAACAACCCTAGCTTCAGTTTCCATAATTCCAACCCCAGCAACAACAACCCCAGCTTCAGTTACCTCAAATCCAACCCGAGCAACAACAACCCCAACTTCAGTTGCCGCAATTCCAAGCTCAGCAAAAGAAACCCTAGCTTTAGTTGCCATAATTCCAACCCCAACAACAACCACAACTTCAACCCCAACCTCAGCAGTAGCAATATCAACCCCCACAGTATCAACCATAGTTTCAACAACAACAACATTCCCAATCCTAATAGCAAATGCATCAAAAACCACCATGGGCTACTCATGTGCCCCCATTTCAAAACCATGCAGTGGGAAATCAATATCAAGTCCCCAGGATGAAATCTTATGTTCCTACTCAAGGGGCATAGAGGCGCAGCCTCATCCCCACTATAGCACAGAGGAACATTATCACACATCAGCCTCAGTATCAAATGGACATGTTGATGCAACAAATGCAAACCCTTCAAACCCAAATAATGAATATGAAAAATTAGGGGCAAACTAAATCCTACACCGCAGAGGATTTATACCCATACCCCTTTGACCACTCTCTTCACATGTCTCCATTTCCAACCCACTTCTCGGTACCAAAATTTGACAAATATAGGGGCAATACCAACCCTATTGAACATATCCAAGAGTTTTTTGCTAGTTGCGTTGAAGTCACCCATGATGAGACATATTTAATGCAAATATTCCCACAAATATTAGCCAGACCAGCAATGGAATGGTTCTCACATTTACCTCATGGAATTCAGTCTTGGGAAGAAATGGCTAAAAATTTCATCGCTCACTTCCATCATAACATCAAGTGCAAGGTCAGTATCAAGGACCTTTGCAATATCAAATAGAAGGATGGAGAGTATTTTTTGAAATTCCTATAGAGATGGAGGAATACTGCAAACCAAATACCATATGATGTGCCCAAACAAGACCTAATAGTGATGTTTGTTGACAATCTGATTCTAGACATGTCATCCACAACAAAATTGTAGTTAGCTCTGAACTTCACACAACTCATCAAACAAGGAGTTTGTTGTGAGAAGAACTTAGTCAAACGAGGAATCCTTGTAGATCCAACACAAACAAATACAAACAAAAATGCAACAGATAAAGCTAAGTGGTGGAACAAAAACAAAAATGTCACCAACAATGGTGTCATTGATGTGAAGACAATCAACTATGCACAGCCCAAGGAGTCATTGCAAGGCACACCTGTGGCCAACCAACAACCCTCAGGGCCCACTCAACAAGCATACACTCAAAACCAACCTCCCCCTATCCAATTGGCCGCCATGTCAAATAGTTAACAACAAACTCAACACAAACCATGGTTTCAATTCCAGCAATGAGATTTCACACCATTAGGAGAGCCGATAGAATCAGCTTTACGCAAGCTAACACAATCCAACACTATCACTATCCCATAAATTAGGGAATTTGAAAAAGATGCCAACAAACCAAGGTGGTATAATGACAAAGACTTCTGCGAGTTTCATTGGGTGAAAGGACATAAAAGGTCTAACTGTTACCGATTGAAACACGCTATCCAAGATCTGATTGACACAGGGGTCATCGATGTAAAAAATACCCAAGCCAAAGGAATAACTGATCACACTATCTTTAATGATACCTTTCATGATCACAACAAGGGAAAAGCATCCAGGTCTAGTGGATCGTCCAAACAGGTCAGCTATACATATGCCAATAGTGATAATGTTATCAATTGCCTCAATCCTTCGGATAGCCATGTTGCTACAACCACTATCAAAGACCAAGGTAACAAATGTGTTGCAACCACACGTCACACTAGAGTTGTCTTACAGGGATTACCATCCTCATCTTCTATATCTGCCAATCCTAATGCAGCCTCAGATCCATAGCCAAGCATAGTGGATCAACTAAAGATCACACCAGCCCAGATCTCCATGTTTGACCAATTATGCATATCTCCGCAGCATAAACTGGCACTTGACCAAGCCCTTCAAAATGAAGCTGTCCTAAGGGAAGTAACACCCGAGAGCTTCCAAATGATGGTTAACCATATAGCAGCTAACAAACATGCCACATTCATAGACCGCGATGTGCCACTGCATAAACCCCTACATAATGATCCTTTGCACTTACTTGTCCAGGTCCACAAAAGCGCCATCCGTAGAGTCCTTGTTGATGGTGTAGATGGGTTAAAAATTTGTACTCTAAAGTTAATCAAGAAACTGGGCTATTCAAAATCAAGCATTGATGTCACGAGGAGGATAAATATCAGGGCTTATGACAAAGGGGAAAGATCCTCTAAAGGTATTGTCATTCTACCTGTCCGTATTGGTCCAGTGGTAAAAAATACTCCCTTCCAGATCCTAGATCTTGAGTTGGGATAAAACATGTTGCTAGGGAGACCATGGATACATGAAATGAAAGCCATACCCTCAACATACCATCAATGCATCAAATTCCCACACCAGGGTGAAGAAATAATCATAGAGGGAGATCCCCAACCTTTCCAATACTGTAATGTGGTCCAAATCAGCACTGACAACTAGGTACCCCTAAACCAAGATTCAAGCATCCTCTCCTCTTCAGATTCAAATCCTAAGGATGTCACACAGAAAGTAGGGAAAATATCCATTACTGACAAGGGTTGTGGTGAATATAGATATGAGGAGGCTTTCATCATCACGCACATGCCTCAGAGCCCAAGAACTTATGGCATGCCACAACCTGTTATTATAACAGAAACTCTGTAGCCTGTTCTATTCAGATGTCCACCCACAAACTTTGTCAGATGGGGAGACATTATAGAAGAAAAACCATTTGAAAAAGATATCAATATGTGGTTGTACCAAGATCCACAAGAGACATTTCGATAAACCCTACCCTTGTCAAACTATGGAAATGGTTATACAATGTTACAAAGATTTGGGTATGATGGTATGACTGGTCTGGGGGAAAGGCAACAAGGTTTAATGGAATTGTCTCTCCCACCAACCCAGAGAAACAAGAGAGGGTTAGGATATGGGAAACAAAGAACCTTCCCTATAATCCAAGACATCCCAGTTGATCATGAACAAATAGCAGAGATACACTAGGGGCACAACTCAAAACATGTCTTAATAAGAAACATACTGGCACAATTGTTGCCCACCAAAGAGGGAACCACTCAAACCCGAATAAACCTCAACATAGCAATCAACGATAATGAAGGAAGTGAGACATCTGATGAGCGTTCTATCAAAACTGACTCCCACGAGTATGAGTGGAGATCCCTTCACGACTTTGAACTGTCAATCCTAGATTATTCCACTCAGTCAGACACTATCATAAACCTGGAAGACTTATTTGACCAACTATCCAGTAATAACCAACCCTACATAGATAAACATTTCATTTACCATTCCTCAGGTGATGCATCCACATCACATTATAGTTTTGTAGGAACCATATCCGTCATCCCTTTCAACCACATAGAGTCAAACCAACATGAGAGTCTATGTCTTGTACAGCCAGAGCTAATAGAGTGGGATCAACAATGACCTCCTAATATGGATGTCTTCGAGAATGATGAGGCTATTACAGACTTCATGGGACTTAGAGAGGGAATGCCATCAGGAGACCACAAATCAGGCTTCTCCTTTGACCTTGACAGATCAACATACTTTGGGGAGGAAGCCCCTCTTTCTAGTCCACAAAAGAAAAAATAACAAAAAATGATAAAAAGCTAAAACAAGATGTATCTTCGAGCGAAAACCTCACTGAGGTGCTAGAAGATGGAAAGAAGAAACTCCTCCCCTCGATAGAGGAGAAATTGACATTACTAGTAGAAGAAACAGAGGAAGTCAATTTGGGAGATGACAAGAACCCAAAGAACATATACTTGGAAAAATCCCTCACCCCAGAGGAGAGAGAACAGTTCATCAGTTTGTTCAAGGAAAGGATGATCAACTTCACATGGTCCTACCTAGATATGCTAGGATTAGATCCATAACTTGTGCTACATCATCTCCCATTGTTACCCAATGCCAAACCTGTCAAGCAGAAGCTAAGGAAGATGCATCCCCATGTTGCATTGCTAGTCAAGGCAGAATTGAAAAAACTCTTGGATGCCAAGTTCATAAGACCAATCCCATACATAGACTGGATATCTAACTTGGTACCAGTTACAAAGCACAGTGGTCAAATACAGATTTGCACAGACTTCAGAGATCTCAACATATCTTGTCCCAAGGATGATTTTCCTTTACCTAACATTGATATGATAATGGACCTAACTGCTAGACATCAAATGCTATCACTCATGGATAGATTTTTCAAGGTATAATCAAATAAGGATCATGCCAGAAGACCAACATAAAACAAATTTCACATGTCCTTGGGGCACTTACCATTGGAACGTCATGTCGTTTGGTCTGAAGAATGCTAGAGCAACATATCAAAGGGCTATGGCAACTATCTTTCATGATCTCATCCACAAAACAATGGAAGACTATGTGGACGACATACTAGCCAAGTCAATGCTTCGTAAGGATCATCTACAAGTATTGGGACCAATCTTTGATAGAATGCAGGAATACAAAGTCTGTTTAAACCCAAAGAAATGTGCATTCCGGGTCACAACAGGAAAGCTACTGGGGTTCATAGTTTCACATAGAGGAATCGAAGTAGACCTAGAGAAAGTCAAAGCAATATTGAACATGCCTCCACCATCGAACATAAGGCAACTGAGAGGGTTACAAGGAAGGCTCCAATCAATCAGGCACTTCATATCTCAGCTAGCAGACAAGTGCCACCCATTTCAACATCTACTGCACAAATACATCAAATTCATATGGACAGAGTAATGCGAACAAGCATTCCAAACATTTAGAAACTATCTACTCAAGTCTCCTATACTGGTGCCACCAGTCCAAGGAAGACCATTGCTCCTATATATCTCAACAACAAAATCATCATTAGGCATACTCTTGGCACACCATGATGACACAGGGAAAGAGAGAGCTGTCTACTATCTCAGTAGAACTTTGGTCGGTTATGAGCTCAACTATACACCAATCAAAAAATCATGCCTAGCAGTCATCTTCGCTTCTCAGAAGCTGAGACATTACATGTTGAGTCACCAAACAAAGTTGATCACACATATTGATCCCTTAAAGTACCTCCTAAGCAAAGAAGCACTCACCAGACGAATTGCAAAGTGGGTAATGATCTTAAGTGAGTTTGACATCAAGTACATAGACAGAAAGGCCATCAAAGGGCAAGTGATTGTGGACCAACTAGCAGAGGTGCATATATAGGATCATCAGCCTATCATTTTTGACTTTCTAGATGAATCCATTATGACACTATAACTAGCGATTGAGGTATGATAACTATACTTTAATGGATCGTGCACGAACCATGGTGCGGGGGCAGGAATAATGCTTATCAGTCTAGATAATGATACAATTCCAAAATCTTTCAGACTCAACTTCCCCTGCAAAAACAACATAACAAAATAAGAAGCATTGGTCATCAGTTTAAAGATAGAAATTCAATGGAGAATCAAGAACATTAAGGTCTATGTAGATTCGCAGTTGGTCATTAGCCAAGTCAACAATGATTATATGAAAAAAGATAAGAAGCTAATACCATACAGAGCACAGATGGAAAGATTGTGCACCAATTTCCATTACATCTTCTTTGAGCAAGTCCCACGAGCACAGAACAAAGCTGTAGACGCGATGGCTACCATAGCATCACTGATTGATATGCTAGGCAATGAAACAAGATTCTAGTTTCTATTAGAGAAACTCTTGGTTCCATCACATCAAGCATCCATCATAGAATCAACATGCATTCTTGTTGGTCCTGAAAACCCATGGTACCAAGATGTATACAACTACCTCCAAAATAACATCTTACCTCCCAACTTGTCTAGAAACCAGAGAAAGTCCCTCATCTGCCAAGCCTCTAGGTATACCATCCTCTCAATTACTTTATATAGACAAAGTCTATACAAATGCTCCTATGATGTCTCACTTCCATGGAATCCCAGAGAGCTCTGTATGAGGTACATGAAGGAATTTGTGGAACCCACGAAGGTGGCAACAGTTTAGCTGAGAAAATCATCTGCATGGGATAATACTGGCCCAAAATAGAGATAGATGCACAAAAACATGTACAAAGGTGTAGGAAATGTCAGATTCATGGAGACCTCATCCATGCACCAGCCCATGAACTAAATCCCATCACATCACCATTGCCATTTTCAATGTGGGGATTTGACCTAGTGGGCAAAATTACACCTTCTTCAGCAAATGGACACAAATACATCATAGAAGCAACAAAGACTTCACCAAGTGGGTGGAAGAAATTCCCCTCACTTACATTACTGGAAAGCATATATCAATGTTCATACTTAACCACATCATCTGTCAATACGAGATTCCTCAAACAATCTTGACAGATCATGGTACGCGTTTCCAAAATAAAGATGTCAAAGAACTATGTGAACAGTTCCATATCAAACAAGGATTCTCTTACATTTATTATCCTCAAGTGAATGTCCAAGATAAAGCTACAAATAAGACTATCTTGAAAATCTTGAAGAAAACAGTGAACAAATTAGGTTGCAACTGACATTTACAGCTAAGTCTCACATTATGGGCATATCGAACTAGTGTGAGAACACCTACAGGAGACACTCCTTTCTCCCTAGTATATGGATCAGAGGTGGTATTACCCCTCAAAGTGGAAATTCCATCCCTAAGGATATCTTTGAAGAACCTGATTACATATGAAGACTACAAAGTAGCAAGGCTTAGTGAATTGGAGTTACTAGATGAAAGCAGACAACATGTTTTCAACCACTTACAAGGCTATCAAAATCGCATTAGAAGGAACTATCATAAGAAGGTGAAGCCATGAACATTTAAAGTAGGAGACCTTTTCCTCATGGAAAATCAAAAGAACCAAGCAGCCATGAGTTAAACCTAGAAAATTTGAGCCCAACTGGCTAGGACCATTTTTCATTGTCAGCTCTACCCAGAGTAGGGCATTCATACTGGCGACACTAGAAGGAAATCTGTTCCCCAGATACATCAACAAAATGCACCTCAAGAAGTTCTACCCTTGAGATCTCTAAGGTTAAGGCACCTATCTACATATCTAGAAAATACCAAAAAAATAAAAAAATACAAAAGTTACCTTGGTGAAAACCTGGCAATCAGGCACTTTGGTGACAACAAAAAAAATAAAAAAAGCAAAAAAGTGAAGAGAAACAAAATCGCTCTCTCAGTGAAAACTTGGAAAACAAGCGCTATTGAGTAGCTACCTTAGTGAAAACCTGGCAAACAGGCGTCAAGTGTTCAAATCTAGCTTCACCATTAATGAACTCCAAGATCAAAAGCTTGAGCACACTCCAAATGCAAGACTGACTACCCAAGCTATATTTAGAAGCACATTCCCCTCTGAGCACCAACACTTTTCCATGGTTTGTACTGGTCCACCAGACTAGGCGGCGATTCTAAATGTCTTGAAAAAATCTAAAAAAATCAGATGACCCATCAAAAATCTAAAAAAAATCAGAAAACACATCAAAATCCTAAAAAGATCAATTTTTTTTGAGAAAATCAATCTTCATAAAAAACAATCAAAAAAATTGCAAATTCCCAAGCAATAAAGCCAACTTAGTTATCAAGAGAGCAAAGGGCGATCACGCCCAGTCAATCGATGTCACAATCATGAGCTTTGCAAATCAGCATTGGGCTCATCTAACACAGCTTTATCAATCTATCAAATCAATCAGCAAGCAACTGGAGACCAAGCCAATCTACCAATTGTCACAATCATGAGCTTTGCGAATCAACATTGAGCCCATCTGACACAACTTGATCCGCTACCAAAATGATCACAATCAATCAATCAATCATGTCAATCATCTTAAACAATGATGGATATGCTCAAACCAGACAGGTCAGTCTTATATGAGTCATCTATTATTGAAACCAGACACACTCAAGAAATCAAGCCAATCAAGCCTATCAAAAGAGTCGAGCCAATCAAGAGAATCCAACTGCATCGAGGAACCATCCAAAAATGTTGACTAGGTCAGTTAGTCAGTCAGATGTCAGTCTATATTTCATGGTTATGTTCTTATGCTACTCTAGGATCCACCATGTGAGGAGAGTAGCTACGATAGATCATGACTTATTTTATTTGATTATTGTCTGTTGAATGTTCACTTCAATTTTAGGGTCATGATGATTTAGGATAAATGTGGTAGGCGCTGTCACTTATCTGGCAGCCGCGTAGTTCCATGATCTGAGCTTAACCCTGGGAAAGAATTGGACATTCCTTCTCTTTTATTTGCTTGTTTAGTTTTTAGAATCAAGAGCTCACGGTGCTATTCAGATGGACTCTAAGTACGTTGGAGTTCTATCTTGGTTTCTATGGTCTTTTCTTTTATTTTTCAATCAAGAGCTCGCGATGCTATCCAGATGGACTCTAGGGGTATAGGAGTTCTATCTTGTTTGCTTTGGCTTTTCTTTACGGAATCAAGAGCTTGCGGTGTTATCTAGATGGACTCTGGGTGCATAGGAGTTCTATCTTGATTTCCTTTTTTTGGTTAATTCAGAGGACAAAGCGATATCCAGATGGTCAATATCTGGGTGCTTTTGGCTCTCTTTCTTTTCAAACAGGGAACATAGCTGAACCCAGATGGTCAATATTTGGGTCCATTAGGTTCTCTTTCTATTTAATCTCTCTACTCCTTCCACTTATCAAGAGGTCGTGGTGGTATCCAAGTGGTATGTGATCTTGACACATTGGACGCTCTTCAGAATTTCAAAAAACTAAAAAAAAGATGCAATGATGACAAATATTGGAAACAGGGGCAATGACTTGGGACACTCATCCTTTCTATTAATTCATATCTATCAAAAAAGAAAAAAAAATCCTTTCTATCATTCCATGTCTATTAGATCAATCCCAGAGAACATTTATCCAAACTAAATTCTTTCTAATTAACACATGCATTACTCAGATATTTTGTGCATAATAGATTGCATTCATTCCATTTAAATGCATAAAAAAATTGAAAAAAAAACATAGTAGTTGCATACATGGTAAATCATAAATCACATGCATCCATAAGCATCTCATGTAAACATGCATTTCATTTCCACCATCCTGCATAAACATGTCACTATCATAGGAAAATTAAATCATCCATCTACGATTCTGCATATTAGAATCATATTGCATATACATTTTTCATCACTTAAACCAAATCATGTAGAATCATTCATATAGCAAGTAAACCAATGCACATCATATCAAAACACTAGCTGCATCTCATATCAACCAAAATATATGGGTACAATGAACGGTCACAAGTCTGAACAAAGGAAGGTAATCAACATGTATATCAATAAATATCAGTGTGTGGGGATACAAAAATGGATACTACTCAGAGTATATCACATGGTCATCACTATAAAAATGGTACATGATACAAAGTGGAAAGGTACACAATCAGCAGGTGCTACCCCCACCCTCACCGCCAGGTGGACAAGGGGTGGCATATCAGTAGCAGGTCTCTATGATGAACCAGGAGCTCGAACACCACTACTCTGTGGTCTCAGAGCCCTACTAGATCTCTGAGAAGTTATGTAGCTGGGAACCCTCTGATCAGCAGGAACTGCACCCTCATAATGGTACCGCCAGTACTCAATCTCTCTCTGGGCATCACACCCAAATCTATAGTATCATTCTAGAACATCCCGGTGAGAGGCATCCTATACACTGTTAATAAATGAATGAACCTCTGCCCGAGCCTGTCGCTCTCTAGCCTCGGCCGCTGTAACCCTAGCCTCCAATGCAGTAGCACGAGCATCAACTGAAGCAAGCCTGTCCTGTAAATCATGTACCTACTGAGTGAGACACTCCAAATCTGAGGGATCCACCTCCATACCTCCCATGGCCACATCCATATTCCCCTCCTCAGCCCTGTCCCCCAATCCCTCATCTCCCCTCCCCCTCACCACCCAAGAGTCATCATCACTCTCTAAAATCTCCCTCGTACTACTGTCGATACTGCTACTGCTAGTAGAAGAGCTCATACCTGCACTCTACTCATCCAAGGCCTCCACATATATATCCCGTATCTATATGTCTACATTCTCTACAATCACCCTCTCCTCCACCCTCGGCTCCAAAACAGAACCAATGCGCCGACGAACCCTCCGCACTAACTGGGGCGCCTCCTCCTCCATCACCTCCTTGTCCTCCAAAATAGTACTCAAACCAACTCTCTGAGTACTAGTACGACCACCAATGCATCCAC
>MU222214.1:312392-325512 GCA_018584345.1 Thuja plicata | reverse complement strand
GTGACTTGTCGCAGTGTGTCAAAGATTCTTTGATTTTGCCCCAGCTTGCCCCAGTGATAGCAAGTGGACTATATGCCCCCTCAACAAATTAAGCATAGAAAATGCGTCAGATGAGCATTAATTTGTTAAAAAAGTGAATCACTATATGATTATGATGAATGCATTCCTATGTTAATTATGATGTTATTGATGATGGATGCATTGATTATATGATCTACTATGCACATGTTTTGGATTTTTCTTATGCAATAAATTGATGCAATCTACCATGAACATAATTTTTGAGTAATGCATGTGTTAGTTAGAAAGAAGTTAATTTGGAAAGATCTTCTCTGAGATTGATCTATTTAGACATAGAATGATAGAAAGGAAATTTTTTCTTTTTTTTGCATTTTTGGATAGATATGATTTAATTAAAAGGATGCATGTCCCAAGTCGCTGCCCCTGTTTCCAATAATTGTCATCATCGCGTCTTTTTGTATTTTCTGATATTCTGAAAGAGCGTCGAATGATCTAGATCACATACCACCTGGATACCGCCATGACCTCTTGAAAGCAGAAGGAGTAGAGAGATTGAATAGAAAGAGACCCATAGTGCACCCAAATATTGACCATCTGGGTTCAACTATGTTCCCTGTTTGAAAAGAAAGAGAGCCAAAAACACCCAGATATTGACCATCTGGATATCACTTGTCCTCTGAATTAATCTAAAACAAAGAAACCAAGATAGAACTCCTATGCACCTAGAGTCCATCTGGATAACACTGTGAGCTCTGGATTTCTGAAAGAGAAAGCCAACCAAACAAGATAGAACTCCTATGCCCCTAGAGTCCATCTAGATAGCATCGTGAGCTCTTGTTTGCAACATAAAGGGAAAGACCATAGAAACCAAGATAGAACTCCAAAGCAACTTAGAGTCCATCTGAATATTGTTGTGAGCTCTTGATTCTATAAACCAAACAAGCAGAAGTCAAAGAGAAGGAATGTCCAATTATTTCCCAGGGTTAAGCTCAAATTGTGGGACTGCGTGGCTGCCAGATAAGTTACAACGCCTACCACATTTATCCTAAATTGTCATGACCCCAAAATCGAAGTGAACATTTAACAGACAACAATCAAAGAAAATAAGTCATGATCTATCATAGCTACTCTCCCCACATGGTGGATCCTGGAGTAGCGTAAGAACATAACCCCAAAATATAGACTGACATCTGACCGACTTGACCGACCTAGTCAACATTTTTGTATGGTTCCTCAATGCAGTTGGATCTTTTGATTGACTCAAACTCTTTGGATAGGCTTGGTTGGCTTGATTGCTTTGATCATGTTGGAAGCTGATCTAGCTATGTCAGATGGGCCGCATGCTTGTTCAAAAAAATCATGATTGTGACAGTTTTGAATGATAGATTTGATTGCTTTGATCATGTTGGCAGCTGATCAAGCTATGTCAGATGTGCCTAATGCATGTTCGTAAAGCTCATGATTGTGACAATTGATAGTTTGGCTTGGTCGCCTGTTGCTTGCTGATTGAATTGGTAGATTTGATGAAGTTGTGTCAAATGAGCCCAATGCTAATTCACAAAGCTCATGATTGTGACATTTGATGACTGGGCGTGCTTGCCCCTTGCTCTCTATATAACCGATTGGTTTTATTGCTTTGGATTTTGCAATTTTTTGATTATTTTTGATGAAGATTGGTTTTCTCTTGATTTTTTTAAATCTTTTTAGCATTTTTTGATGAGTTTTCTAATTTTTAGGATTTTTGAGGACATTTGGAATCGCCCCCTAGTCTGGTGGAGTAGTATTAACCATGGGTAAGTGCTTGGTGCTCATAGGGGTTTCATGCTTTTGGATATTTCTTGGGATAGTCAGTCTTGCATTTTGAAGTGCGCTCAAGCTTTTGGAACTCATTGATGGTGAAGTTGGATTTGAACACTTGGCACCTGTTTGCCAAGTTTTCACCAAGGTACCTACTCAATAGCACCTAATTGCTAGGTTTTCAATGAGAGAGTGATTTTGTGTTCTCTTTACTTTTTTGCTTTTTTTCTTTTTTTGGTTGTCGCCAAGGTGTCTGATTGCTAGGTTTTCACCAAGGTAACTTTTGTATTTTTTTTTTTTGGTATTTTTTGGATATGTAGATAAATGCCTTAACCATAGAGACCTTTAAGGGTAGAACCTCTTTAGGTGCATGTTGTTGATGTAGCCGAGGAGCTGATCTCCTTCTGGTGTTGCTAGTATGAATACCCCACTCTGAGTAGAGCTGATAATAACAAATGGTCCTAGCCAGTTAGGCTCGAACTTGCCAGGTTTGACTCGCTTTGCTTGATTCTTCTGATTTTCCATGAGGACAAGGTCTCCTACCTCAAATTTTCATGGCTTCACCTTCTTATGATAGTTCCTTCTAAGGCGATTCTAATATCCTTGTAAGTGGTCGAAGGCATGTTGCCTTCTTTCATCCAGTAATTCTAGTTCACTGAGTCGTGCCACTCTATAGTCTTCATTTGAAACCAGGTTCTTCAATGATATCCTCAGGGATGGGATTTCTACTTCGAGGGGTAATACCACCTCTGATCCATAGACTAGGGAGAAAGGAGTTACTCCTGTTGGTGTTCTCACACTAGTTATGTATGCCCATAATGCGGGACTAAGCTATAAATGCCAGTCTCGCCCTGATTCGTTTACTATTTTCTTCAGAATCTTCAAGATTGTTTTGTTGGTAGCTTTGGCTTGGCCATTCCCTTGAGGGTAGTAAAATGATGAGAACCCTTGTTTGATGCAGAACTGGTCACATAGGTCTTCAACGTCCTTGTTCTAGAAAGGTGTACCATGATCTGTCAGGATTGTTTGGGGGATCCCGTATCGACAGATGATGTGGTTAAGTATGAACATTGCTATTTGTTTTCCAGTGATGTAAGTGAGGGGAATTTCTTCCACCCACTTAGTGAATTACTCCATTGTTGCTATGATGTACTTGTGTCCGTTTGCTGAAGAAGGTGTTATTTTGCCCACTAGGTCAAATCCCCACATTAAAAATGACAATGGTGATGTGATAGGATTTAGTTCCTGGGCCAGTGCATGGATGAGGTCTCCATGCATTTGATACTATCTACACCTTTGAACATGCTTGTGTGCATCTATCTCTATTATGGGCCAATAGTATCCCATGCGGATTATTTTCTTAGCTAAGCTGTTGCCACCTCTATGGGTTCCACATATTCCTTCATGTACCTTGTACAAAGCTTTCTGGGATTCCATGGAATTGAGACATTGTAGTAATGTTCCATCTAGACTTCATCTGTATAGAGTAGTTGAGAGGATGGTATACCTAGAGGCTTGGCGGATGAGGGCTTTTCACTGGTTCCTAGACAAGTTTGGGGGTAAGACGTTGTTTTGGATATAAGTATAGACATCTTGGTACCATGGGGATTTAGAACCAACAAGGACACACGCTGATTCTGTGATAGATGCCTAATGTGATGGTACCAAGAGCTGCTCCACTAGAAACTAGAATTTTGTCTCATTACCTGGCATATCAATCAGTGATGCTATGGTAGCCATTGCATCTGCAGCCTTGTTCTGTGCTCTGGGGACTTTCTCGAAGAGAATGTAACGGAACTTGGTGCGAAGTCATTCCATCTGTGCTCTGTAAGGTATGAGCTTCTCATCTTTGGTCATATAATCATTGTTAACTTGACTAATGACCAACTACGAATTGCCAAAGACTTTCAGGTTCTTGATTCTCCATTGAATGGCTATCTTTAAATCGATGACCAATGCTTCATATTCTGCTATATTGTTGGTGCATTGGAAGTTGAGTCTGAAAGACTTTGGAATTGTATCATGATTTGGAGTGATAAGAACTATCCCTACCCCCGTACCATGGTTTGTATACGATCCATCAAAATAAATTTGCCATACCTCAATCGCCAGTTGTAGTGTCATGATAGATTCATCAAGAAAGTCTGAAACAATAGGTTGGTGGTCTTAAATTGGTGCCTCTGCTAGTTGATCAGCTATCACTTGTCCTTTAATAGCCTTTCTATCTACGTACTCAATGTCGAACTCGTTTAAGATCATTACCCACTTTGCCAATCTTCCTGTGAGTGCTGCTTTGCTTAATAGGTACTTGAGAGGATCAATATGTGTGACCAATTTTGTTTGGTGACTCAACATGTAGTGTCTGAGCTTCTGGGAAGTGAAAAAAAATGCCAGGCATGACTTCTCAATGGGCGTATAATTTAGCTCATATCCAACCAAAGTCCTACTTAGATAGTAAATGACTCTCTCCTTTCCTGTGTCATCATGTTGTGCCAAGAGGACCCCTAACGCTGATTCTGTCACTGTGATATATAGAAGCAATGGTCTACCTTGTACTGGTGGTACCAATATAGGAGATTTAAGAAGGTAGTCTTTGAATATCTAAAATGCCTGTTCACATTGCTCTGTCCATATGAACTTGATGTCTTTATGCAATAGGTGTTGGAATGGGTGGCACTTGTCTGCCAGTTGAGCTATGAAGCATCTGATCGATTGGAGACTTCCTTGTAACCCTCTTAGTTTTCTTAGGTTCAATGGTGGAGGCATGTCCAATATTGCTTTGATCTTTGCTGGATCCACTTCAATTCCTCTGTGTGATACTATGAACCCTAGTAATTTTCCCACTGTGACACCGAATGCACTTTTTTGGGTTTAGCCGGACTTTGAATTCCTGCATCCTATCAAAGATGGGTCCCAAAACCTATAGATGATCCTTTTGGAGTATTGATTTGGCTAGTATGTCATCCACATAGTATTTCATTGTCTTGTGGATGAGATCATGAAATATGGTTGTCATTGCCCTCTGATATGTTGCTCCGACATTCTTTAGACCAAATGGAATGACATTCCAACAATATGTTCCCCAAGGAAATGTGAAAGCCATTTTGTGTTGGTCCTCTGGCGCTATCCTTATTTGGTTGTAACTTGATAAGCCATCCATAAGTGATATCATTTGATGTCCTGCAGTTAGGTCCACTATCATATCGATGTTTGGTAAAGGAAAGTCATCCTTGGGACATGCTATATTGAGATCCTGGAAGTCCATGCAAATTCGTATCTGACCACTATGCTTTGTAACTGGTACCAGATTAGATATCCAGTCTGCATATGGTATAGGTATGATGAATTTAGCATGCAAGAGTTTTTTCAGTTCTGCCTTGACTAGCAATGCAACGTGAGGGTGCATCTTTCTTAGCTTCTGTTTGACTGGTTTGGCGTTGGGTAGCAATGGGAGATGGTGCAACACCAAATTTGGATCTAAACCTGGCATATCTGAGTAAGACCATGCAAAATTGATCGTTCTTGCCTTGAAGAAACTGATGAATTGTTCTCTCTCCTTAGGGGTGAGAGATTTCACCAAGTAAATGTTCTTTGGGTTCTCGTCATCCCCCAAGTTGATTTCCTCTGTCTCTTCGGCTAGTAGTGCTGATTTCTCCTCTGTTAAGGGGAGGAGTTCTCTCTTTCCATCTTCTAGCACCTTAGAGAGATTTTTTCTAGAAGATACACCTTCTTTTAGCTTTTTACTCTTTTGTTCTTTTTTCTTTTGTGGACTGGAAAGAGGAGCTTCCTCCTCAAAATATGTTGCTCTGTCTAGGTTAATGGAGAATCCTGCCTTGTGATATCCTGGCAGAATGCCTTCCCTGAGTCCCATGAAATGAGCTATCACCTCATCATTCTCGAAGACATCTAGATCTGGTGGTCCTTGTTGATCCCATGCTATAAGCTCAGGGTGTACAGGACAAACACTTTCACTACTGTTTGGATTAGGTTGACTAAAAGGGACCGCTGATATGGTGCCTATAAAATTGGACTGTGATGAGGATGCACCACTTGAGGTCTGATGGATGACATGTTTGTCTATACAGGGTTGTTCGGTAATGGTTAATTGTTCAAATAGGTCTACTAGATTTATGATAATGTTGGCTCGAGGGAAAAAAAAAGGGATTGATGGTTCAGAATCATGGAGGGATCTCCACTCATACTCATGGGAGTCTGTCTCAATGGAATGTTTGTCTGATGTCTCACTTCCTTGGTTATCATCGATTGCTATGTGTAGGTTTATTTGGGATTGTGTGGTTCCCTCTTCAGCAGGCAACAACTATGCTAATATGTTTCTTATTAGGAAATGCTCAATGTTGTGCCCCCGGTGCATCTCTGCTACTTGCTCTTGATTGACTTGAATATCTTGGATCACCAGACTAGTTCTTTGTTGTCCATAGCCCAAACCTCTTGTGTTTCTTTGGGTTGGTGGTAGAGGTAATTCATATATTCCTTGTTGTCTTGCCCCAGCCCGGTTGTTCCATCGTACCCAAATATTTGTATCATTGTGTATCCATTACCATAGTTTGACAAGTGTAACCGTGGTCAGATTGTCTCTGGGGAGTCTTGATATAACCAGGTATTGATGTCTTGCGCAAAAGGATTCTCTTCTGCTATGTCTCCCCATCGGACAAAGGTTGTGGGTGGACATCTAAATAGAACTGGCTGTGGAGTTTCTGTTGCAATAATAGGTTGTGGCATACCGTGAGTTCTTGGGCTTTGAGTTATGTACATGATGGTAAAAGCTTCTTCATATATGTATTCACCACATCCCTTGTTCATGATGGATATCTTGCCTGCTTTCTCTGTGAAATCTTTAAGATTTGAATTTGAAGAGGAGGAGATACTTGCGTCCTGGTTAATGACTATCTTTCCCGCTGCCTGTGTGACATCTTTGGGATTTGAATCTGAAGAGGACGGGATGCTTGCATCTTGGTTTGATGGTACCTGGTTATCAGTGCTGATTTGGACCACATTGCAACATTGGAAGGGATTAGGATCTCCCTCTATGATGATATCCTCTCCCTGGTGAGAGAACTTGATGTATTGATGGTATGTTGATGGTACAGCTTGCATTTCATGTATCCAAGGTCTCTCTAGCAACATGTTGTATCCCAACTCAAGATCTAAGATTTGGAAAGGAGTATTTTTTACCACAGGTCCAATGCGAACAGGTAGAATAATAATACCCTTAGAGGACCTTTCCTCTTCATCATAAGCTCTGATATTTATCCTCCTTGTGACATCAATGCTTGATTCTAAATAGCCCAGTTTCTTGATTAACTTTAGAGTACAAATGTTTAACTCAACTCCAC
Organism: Thuja plicata; assembly: GCA_018584345.1. NCBI lineage: Eukaryota > Viridiplantae > Streptophyta > Pinopsida > Cupressales > Cupressaceae > Thuja > Thuja plicata. The sequence continues at coordinate 318,340 of MU222214.1, read as the reverse complement.
CATCAACAAGGACCCTACAGAAAATGCTCTTGTGGATTTGGACAAGTGTAGAGGATCATTATGCAGGGGTTTATGCGGTGGTACATCACGGTCTGTGAATGTGGCATGTTTGTTAGCTGTTATATGGTTGACCATCATTTGGAAGCTCTCGAGTGTTATGTCCCTTGGGACAGTTGCATTCTGAAGTGCTTGGTCAAGTGCCAGTTTATCCTGTGGAGATATGCACAAAAGGTCAAACATGGAGAGCTGGGCAGGTGTACACTTTAGTTGGTCCACTATGCTTATTTATGGATATGAGTTTGCTATAGGATTGGCTAAGGTAGTATTTGAGGATGGTACTCCTTGCAAGATGACTCTAGCATGACACGTTGTTACAACACAATTGTTACCTTGGTCTCTGATAGTGATTGTAGCCACATGGTTATCTAAAGGATTTAGGCAATTTATGACATTATCACTATTGGCATATATATAGTTAACTTTATTGGTTTGTCCACCAGACCCGGAGGCTTTTCCCTTGTTGTGATCATGAAAGGTATCATTGAAAATGGCGTGATCTATTGTGCCTTTGGTTTGAGTATTTGTCACATCGATGATCCCTGTGTCAATTAGATCTTGGATAGCATGTTTCAATCGGTAGCAGTTAGCTGTTTTGTGCCCTTTCACCCGATGAAACTCGCAGAAATCTTTTTCATTATACCACCATGGTTTGTTTTCATCTTGTTCAAAGTCTCTGATTTCTGGGAGAGTGATAGTGTTTTATTGTATCAACTTGCGTAAAGATGACTCTATCGGCTCTCCCAATGGTGTGAAATCTCATTGTTGGAATTGAAACCATGGTTTGCATTGATTGTGTTGTTGAATGTTTGACACAACAACTACTTGTATAGGGGGAGGTTGGTTTTGGGTGTATGCTTGTTGAGTGGGCCCTGTGGGTTTTTGGTTTGCCACAGGTGCGCCTTGCAGTGACACCTTGGGTTGCGCATAGTTGACTATTTTCACATCAATGATACCACCACTAGTGACATTTTTGTTTTTGTTCCACCACTTAGCTTTTTCCATTGCATTCTTATTTGTATTCGTTTGTGTGGGATCTGCAAGGATTCCTCATTTGACTAAGTTCTGCTCACAACAAACTCCTCTTTCGATGAGTTGTGTAAAGTTCAGAGCTAACTGTAACTCTTTTGTGAATGACATGTCTGGAATTAGATTGTCAACAAACATGACTATTAAGTCTTGTTCGGGCACATCATATGTTATGCGGTTTTCCGTATTCCTCCATCTCTGTAGGAATTTCACAAAAGACTCTCCATCCTTCTGTTTAATGTCCCAAAGGTCCTTGATGCTGACCTTGCGCTCGATGTTATGATGGAAGTGAGATATGAACTTTTCAGCCAATTCTCCCCAAGACTGAATGCCATGAGGCAGATGTGAGAACCATTCCATTTCTGGTCCGACTAAGCTTTGTGGGAACAATCACATTAGATATGTCTCATCCTGAGAAACTTCGACGCAACTAGAAAAAAACTCTTGGATATGCTCAATAGGGTTTGTATTGCCCCTATATTTGTCAAATTTTAGTACCGAGAAGTGATTTGGGAACGGAGACATGTGAAGAGAATGGTCAAAGGGATATGGGTATAAATCCTCTACAGTATAGGATTTAGTTTGCCCTTGATTTTGCATATCCATAATTTGGGTTTGAAGGGTTTGCATTTGTTGCATTAGCATGTCTGTTTGATATTGAGGCTGGTGTGTGTGGACATTCCTTTGTGCTGTGGTGGGTATGAGGCTGCGCCTCTGTGTCCCTTGAGTAGGAACATAGGATTTCATCTTAGGGACTTGATATTGACTCCCCACCGAGTGATTTGTAACTAGAGGGACATGATTAGTCCATGGTGGGTTTTGATGTGTTTGCTGCTGTGATTGAAACTAGGTTTGATAATGCTGGGGTAGATATGGTTGCTGCTGAGGTTGGGTTTGAAACTAGGGTTGTTGTTGCTGAGGTTGGATTTGAGGCAATTGCTATTGCAGGGTTTGAAACTGAGGCAACTGAAGCTGGGGTTGCTATTGCGGGGGTTGGAATTGAGGCAACTGAAGATGGGGTTGCTATTGCAGGGGTTGGATTGGTGTTAGAATGGGCAAAGATGTAGCCTTGGGCAGGCCTTGACTTTAAGTCATTCCTGCCGAGATAGATCCTTGTGGGCATGAAGTGTTGATCCCAGGGCTAGTGTGAATTGATTGTAGCAGCGGAATAGTTTTAGAACAGTTGGTGTTTGGTGGGATGGAAGGCATAGCATGAGAGCTTGATTGTCCTGGCCATGAGACCAAAGGTAGAGGCATACTAGTGACCATAGGTGCACTTTATTGTGAGCCTGTCATGCTTTGAGTAGAAGATGTGCTAGCCTGGGTTAGGTCATTAGTTTGATTGGATACAATCTATGTCATTATGGGTAAAACCAATGGGGGAAAGATCTATGACACAATAGGTAGTATCTGAGGAGTGTGAGTAGTGTTTTGACCTATGAGAGGGTTTTTGGGCCATATAGTCGATACACTAAATTCAACGGGGAGTTTGACTCCCTTCTTTATTAACATGGCCAAGTAACGTTTAGGCTTCCTCTCTACAACAACATCAACTACTTTCATAGAGTAAGCATGTTGTTCCACATCTTCAAGTTCTTCTTCTGTGATATGTTGGAAAAAAGCTCCCCCACGGGGTTGTTCAATGAATAGAGCAGAACTAGTGTTCATGAAGGGATCATTCTCTTACTCTGTTTCCCAAGCAGGGAAATGGTTGATATATGACTCATCAGGTTGAGTTCTAGTCTTAGACCTTGTGTAAGGTCCTCCATGAGGTGTTTGAGAGATAGTGCGGTCCAGGTTTTGTAACTAAAACAAGTGATATAAAGAAAACAAGGAAGAAGATCCTTTATGAGGAAAGTCCGAGTTATGTTTTGGAAAAAGGTAATTCTAAGGACAAATTTTGATATAACTTGATCTCAAAGTGGTGATGATAAAAGATAAGATTTTCTGACCTTTGTCTTGGACAAATTCAATTTGATAAAGATGATGATGTTTGATATGATGAGATCAAGGTATTTCGAGTCTGAGCTTTTGAACTAACAATGTTTTTGACAATAATCATGCTTTACAGAGAAAGGGTAATCTTTAATGTTTAGAGATTCACACAATGTTCTTCACGTTTTCCTGGGATAGACACTAGTTTTGGACACCAAATGAATAATTCTTTCAAGGTTTTAGGTCAAAATAGGAATATAGTATATCTGGTCAAATGTGGTACAATTTCACCGATTGTGGTAAAATAACTAGTTGATTGTGGTAGTTTATCACACGATGCTACTGATTTGCAAGATAGTTAACATTCACAACCCTAGATTTTAACATGTTTGACTCATTTTGACAGTTTGGATGTTTTGTTTTGTGTTTTCTAAAACTGATCAAAGGAACAAGCACAATAGACACTGTATTTTGAAAAATGAAGACTGAAATTGTGTATGTTCTACAACTTTTTCAAGTTGCAAGGTTATCACAAGGTCTCAACAATGAACAGTCAGATTAATCTAGGTCAATGGCTTCAAAATACAATGTTATAGGCCCAATGCTTGAATTTCCATTAGCTCACACAACAATTGTCACGCTACTAGGACACGAAGGTCCACAACGTAGGTGCCCGTGTTTTTGCCGTTTCCAGGTATTGTTGTCGTTAAGTGAAGATCTCTTTCACTACACAAATACTGTGGGACACATATGTTGGGAATATTGGGGGGAAATTTTGCAACCCCTTGCACTATAATAAGGTATCTATTCAGAGGTAAAATGGTTTGGCCTCTAATTATTTAGGTTGTGGTAAGGGTCTGTGGCATCTCTCCAATCGGTTTGTACGTGTGTGACTCACTTAAGAGCCTAGTTGATCACGCTGGCTCCTTAGGGATATTCACCCGATCCAGATTATCATCAACACGCCTCGCCTGAGCTTGGCTAGATAAGATGAAACTTTGGATCGCACCTTGTTTATATACCGATCGGAAGGATTACCGGTTTAACGTCATCCTCTGAGGAAGAAGCGCATTCCCTGGACATGCCTTTCTAAAAAGTATAAAGGTTTGTGCAAGTGCACCCAAAACTCAAGACACAAGGTGAATCGATTAAGCTCCAATGTTTGAAATGTGAACTAAGCTACACCACCATACAAGCACCAATGTTCAATTTTAAGCCCAAAAGTCGGTGTTGATTGCTTTGTTCAATTTTATTGCACCAAATTGAGAGATTTGTTACCTTTGTTCAGTTTTAATCCTCACATCAATTTTAAGCCCAAATCCAAAATATCAGAAGTGATATGTTTGTAAGCACTGTTCTTTTTAAACCCAAATTGACAAATGAATTCCTTTTAGTTTAGCTTTGTTTAAATAGGTTAGTACCAAAAGGCTTATTTGCAAAATGAGAATATATGTAACTTTGAAAATAACGAAATGATGCTTACCAAAACTTACCCTTCTCTATCCTTAGTGATTTGGTCCAATCCTGCACAGAAACTGAGAAAAATGTCAAATTAGAAACAGATGGGCAGAAGAATTGGATCTGATATTGCAATAATCCTGCGATTGCGGCAAAATTCCTGCAACTGTGGTAAAATTCTATCAATTGCGGTAAAGCACTGGCAACTGTGGCAAAATGTTCTCGATTGCGACACAGATCAGGCAATTGCGGCAGAATTTTTTCAATTGCATAACGTACCGAGCAACTGCGGCAGAATTCGTTCAATTGCGACACGGATAGGACAATTGTGGTAGAGTACCAGAAGAAAGAAGACATAAATAGACAGAATAAAATTGCGAAAGCCTACAATCAATTGCGGTATTAAACCAGTCGATTGCGGTATAGTGTTTTTGATTGCGGTAAAATACCAGCAACTGTGAAATACTACAAATATAGAAGAAAAGTTAGATTTTTAAATTACGATCGTACGACCGTGGTTGATCAATCTGGTTTTGTGTCTGTAAGAGGTATTTGGGCTGTTTGTTTCACGTCAGGTTCACCAAAATGTATGCCTCTCCGATTTGTGATCTGTGGATTCCCAAGCTTTTCAAAGGCAAGGGTCAGTAGCAAAGGTTTCACAATTGATATAAACCAAATACACGATACTACCAATACAAATAACGATGAAACGTAACCAATAAAATGTACAAAAAAGAGAAAGGAAAACAAATGAATGCAAACCCCACGATGCTTGAAGCTTCTATTGTTTCTCTCTACTCCTTCCGAAACGTTGTTCTTGATGCTCAGTATTGGCGGGGCAGCGTCTATGACTTGAGAAGTGTTGAGAAGTTGCTAATTGAAACGGGTGTATGATCGCAAGATGGCTTGAATGCTAGAACCAAACTGACGGAGTAATGGCACACGAGAGCTTGAAATCATGGATCCTTCAAATGGTTATGAAGGGTTTATTATATAGGAATTGGTGATGATATGAACGGTTGAGATCAATCCCAGAGATGGGGAGATGAATGGTTGAAATCAAAAGGAATAGGAGAGGTCCTCAGTAAACTCCACCTCTACATTTGGTAAAGAGGAGATAGAGTTTGGTTAACTGAAGAGCTAATTATGAGTTACCTTTTTGAACTAAAGAGGTGGGTGAAGTTACCCATGTGGACTGGAGAGATGGGTGGAGTAACCCATGTGATCTGATTGGAGTTATCTCTTTTGAAGATAAATTAGTATTTAACTCATTTATTTAATAATTGTTTTCAACATGTGAGATAATTGAATTCTTTTTGATTAAGAATTGTTTTATTTGATAAAATTAAATTAATTTAATTGGAAGAATTTAATTAGTAAGTTTAAATATTTGAATTTAAACTATAGGAAATTGAGTTTAATTAATTAATTAATGATAATTAATCAATTAAAGCTAATTAATTAAATAA
>MU222214.1:287742-301136 GCA_018584345.1 Thuja plicata | reverse complement strand
GCACCAATATAGGAGACTTGAGGAGGTAGTCCTTGAATATTTGGAATGCTTGTTCACATTGCTCTGTCCATATGAATTTGATGTCTTTGTGCAATAGATGTTGGAATGGGTGGCACTTGTCTGCTAGTTGAGCTATGAAGCATCTGATCAATTGGAGCCTTCCTTGTTATCCTCTTAGTTGTCTCAAGTTCAATGGTGGAGGCATGTCCAATATTGCTTTGAATTTTGTTGGGTCTACTTCGATTCCTCTATGTGACACTATGAACCCCATTAATTTTCCTACTGTGACACGAAATGCACACTTCTTCAGGTTTAGATGGACCTTGAATTCCTGCATTATGTCAAAGATTGGTCCCAAAACTTGTAGATGATCCTTTCGAAGTATTAACTTAGCTAGTATGTCGTCCACATAGTCTTCCATTGTTTTGTGGATGAGATCATGAAATATAGTTGTCATAGCCCTTTGATATGTCACTCCGGCATTCTTTAGACCAAACGACATGCCATTACAACAATATGTTCCCCAAGGACATGTGAAAGTTGTTTTGTGTTGGTCCTTTGGTGCGATCCTTATTTGATTTTAACCTGAAAAGCCATCCATGAGTGATAGCATTTGATGTCCAGCCATTAGATATACTATCATATCAATGTTTGGTAAAGAAAATTCATCCTTGGGACAAGCTATGTTGAGATATCTGAAGTCTGTGCAAATCTGTATTTGACCACTGTGCTTTGTAACTGGTACCAAGTTAGATATCCAGTCAACATATGGTATAGGTCTTATGAACTTAGCATCTAGGAGATTTTTCAACTCTACCTTGACTAGCATTGCAACATGGGGATGCATCTTTCTCAGCTTTTTCTTGACAGGTTTGGCATTGGGTAGCAATAGGAGATGGTGTAGTACTAGCTCTGGATCTAACCCTATCATATCTGAGTAGGACCATGCGAAATTGATCATCCTTGCTTTGAAGAAAATGATAAACTATTCTCTCTCCTCCGGGGTGAGTGATTTTGCCAAGTATATGTTCTTTGGGTTCTTGTCATCTCCCAAGTTGATTTCCTCTATTTCTTCTACTAATAATGTTGATTTCTCCTCTGTCAAGGGGAGGAGTTCCTTCTTTCCATCTTCTAGCACCTCAGTGAGGTTTTTGCTAGAAGATACGTCTTCTTTTAGCTTTTTATTGTTCTTTTGTTCTTTTTTCTTTTGTGGACTGGAAAGAGGAGCTTCCTCCCCGAAATATACCACTCTATCTAGGTTAATGGAGAAGCCTGCCTTGTGATCTCCTGACGGAATGCCTTCCCTCAGTCCCATGAAATGAGCTATAGCCTCATCATTTTTGAAGATATCTAAATCAGGTGGTCCTTATTGATCCCACTCTATGAGCTCAGGGTGTACAAGACAGATACTTTCATGGCTGTTAGGCTAAGGTTGACTGAAAGGGACTGCTGATATAGTGCCTACAAAATTGGACTGTGATGTAGACGCACCACTTGAGGTCTGATAGATGAGATGTTTGTCCATGCAAGGTTGTTCAGTAATGGTCAGTTGGTCAAATAGGTCTGCTAGATTTATGATAATGTATGATTGAGGGGAATAATATGGTATCGACAGTTCAGAGTTATGAATGGATCTCCACTCATACTCATGGGAGTCAGTCTCAATAGAACGCTCGTTAGATGTCTCACTTCCTTGGTTATCATCGATTGCTATGTGTAGGTTTATTTGGGATTGTGTGGTTCCCTCTTTGGCGGGCAACAACTGTGCTAATATGTTGCTTATTAAGACATGTTCTATGTTGTGCCCCTGGTGCATCTCTGCTATTTGTTCTTGATTAACTTGAATGTCTTGGATTACAGGACTGGTGCTTTTTTGTCCATAGCCCAAACCTCTCGTGTTTCTCTGGGTTGGTGGGAGAGGCAATTCAAGTATGCCTTGTTGTCTTTCCCCCAGCTTGGTTGTACCATCGTACCCAAATCTTTATATCATTGTGTAACCATTACCATAGTTTGATAAGGGTAGTGTTGGTTGGATTGTCTCAGGGTGATCTTGGTATAACCAGGTATTGATGTCTTGTTCAAAAGGATTTTCTTCCGCTATGTCTCCCCATCAGACAAAGGTTGTGGGTGGACATCTGAATAGAATAGGCTGCGAAGTTTCTGTTGCAATAACCAGTTGTGGCATGTCATGAGTTCTTGGGCTTTGAGGCATGTGCGTGGTGGTAAAATCCTCTTCATATCTATATTCACCACAGCCCTTGTCCATGATGGATATCTTGTCTGCTTTCTATGTGATATCTTTAAGATTTGAATCTGAAGAGGAGGGAATACTTGCATCTTGATTAATGACTATCTTTCCTGCTACCCGTGTGACATCCTTGGGATTCGAATCTGAAGAGGATGGGATGCTTGCATCTTGGTTTGATGGTACCTGGTTATCAGTGCTGATTTGGACCACATTACAATATTGGAAAGGATTGGGATGTCCCTCTATGATGATCTCCTCTCCTTTTTGTGGGAACTTGATGCATTGATGGTATGTCGAAGGTATAGCTTTTATTTCATGTATCTAAGGTCTCTCTAGTAGCATCTTGTATCCCAAATTAAGGTCTAAGATTTGGAAGGGAGTGTTTTTTACCACAAGACCAATATGAATAGGTAGAATGATAATACCTTTAGAGGACCTTTCCTCTTCATCATAAGCTCTGATATTTATCCTCCTTGTGACATCAATGCTTGATTCTGAATAGCCTAGTTGCTTGATTAACTTTAGAGTACAAATGTTTAACCCAGCTCCACCATCAACAAGGACCCTATGGAAAACACTTTTTTGGACCTGGACAAGTAAGTGCAGAGGATCATTATGCAAGGGCTTATGCGGTGACACATCATGGTCTATGAATGTGGCATGTTTGTTAGCAGCTATATGGTTGACCATCATTTGGAAGCTCTCAGGTGTTATGTCCCTTGGGACAGCTGCATTTTGAAGGGCTTGGTCAAGTGCCAGTTTATGCTGTGGAGATATGCGCAATAGGTCAAACATGGAGATCTGGGCAGGTGTGCACTTTAGCTAGTCCACTATGCTTGTTTGTGGATCTAAGTTTGCTTTAGGATTGGCAGAGACAGTAGGTGAGGATGGTAATCCTTGCAAGATGACTCTGGCACGTCACGTTGTTACATTAAAATTGTTACCTTGGTCATTGATAGTGATTGTAGCCACATGGCTATCTGAAGGGTTGAGGTAATTGATAACATTATCACTATTGGCATATGTGTAGTTAACTTGTTTTGCTTGTCCACCAAACCCAGAGGCTTTTCCCTTGTTGTGATCTCGAAAGGTATTGTTGAAAATAGTGTGATCACTTGTGCCTTTGGTTTGGGTATTCATCACATCGATGACCCCTGTGTTAATCAGATCTTGGATAGCATGTTTCAATCGGTAATAGTTAGCTGTTTTGTACCCTTTCACCTGATGAAACTCGCAGAAATCTTTATCATTATACCACCTCGATTTGTTTTCATCTTGTTCAAAGTCCCTAATTTCTAGGAGAGTGATAGTGTTTGATTGTATCAACTTGCGTAAAGTTGATTCTATCAGCTCTCCCAATGGTGTGAAATCTCATTGCTGGAATTGAAATCGTGGTCTGCATTGATTCTGCTGTTGACTATTTAACACAGTGGCCGCTTGTACAGGGGGAGGTTAGTTTTGGGTGTATGCTTGTTGAGTGGGCCCTGTGAGTTTTTGGTTGGCCAAAGGTGTGCCTTGCAGTAACACCTTGGGTTGTGCATAGTGGACTATCTTAACATCAATGACACCATCGCTAGTGACATTTTTGTTTTTGTTCCACCACTTAGCTTTTTCCGTTGCATTTTTGTTTGTATTCATTTGTGTGGGATCTACAAGGATTCCTCATTTGACTAAGTTCTTCTCACAATGAACTCCTCTTTCAATGAGTTGTGTGAAGTTTAGAGCTAACTATAACTCTGTTGTGAATGACATGTCTGGAATTAGATTGTCAACAAACATGACTATTAAGTCTTGTTTGGGCACATCATATGTTATGCGATTTGTTGTATTCCTCCATCTCTATAGGAATTTCACAAAAGACTGTCCATCCTTCTGTTTGATATCACAAAGGTCCTTGATGCTAACCTTGCACTCGATGTTATGATGGAAGTGAGATATGAACTTTTCAGCCAATTCACCCCAAGACTAAATGCCGTGAGGTAAATGAAAGAACCATTCCATTGCTGGTCTAGCCAAGCTTTGTGGGAATAGTTGCATTAGATATGTCTCATCATGGGCAACTTTGACACAACTAGAAAAAAACTCTCAGATATGTTCAATAGGGTTGGTCAAAGGGGTATGGGTATGGGAATGGAGACATGTGAAGAGAATGGTCAAAGGGGTATGGGTATAAATCCTCTGCAGTATAGGATTTAGTTTTCCCCTGATTTTGCATATCCATCATTTGGGTTTGAAGGGTTTGCATTTATTGCATCAACATGTCCATTTGATTTTGAGGCTGATGTGTAACATTCCTCTATGCTGTGGTGGGTATAAGGCTGCACCTTTGTGTCCTTTGAGTAGGAACATAAGATTTCATCCTAGGGACTTGATATTGATTCCCCACTGAGTGATTTGTAAATGGAGGGACATGAGTAGCCTATGGTGGGTTTTGATGCGTTCGCTATTGTGATTGAAATTGGGGTTGATATTGCTGGGGTTGGTATTGCTGCTACTGAGGTTGGGGTTGAAATTGTGGTTGCTGTTGTTGAGGTTGGATTTGAGGCAACTAAAGCTAGGGTTGCTGTTGCGGGGGTTGAAACTTAGGCAACTGAAGTTGGGGTTGTTGTTGCAGGGGTTGAAACTGAGGCAACTAAAGTTGGGGTTGCTGTTGCGGGGGTTGGATTTGAGGAAACTGAAGCTGGGGTAGTTGTTATGGAGGTTGGATTGGTGTCAAAATGGGAAAATATGTAGCCTTAGGCGGGCCTTTATTATAAGTCATTCCTGCAGAGATGGATCCCTGCGGGCATGAGGTGTTGATCCCAAGACTAGTGTGAATTGACTGCAATAGTGGCATAGTTTTAGAATAGTTGGTGTTTGGTGGGATGGAAGGCATAGAATGAGAGCTTGATTGTCCTAGCCATGAGACCAAAGGTGGTGGCATACTAGTGACCATGGGTGCACTTAGTTGCGAGCCTGTCATGCCTTTAGTAGAAGATGTGCTGGCCTAGGCTGGGTCATTGGTTTGATTAGATATAGTCTATATCAATGTGGGTAAAACCAATGGTGGAAAGATTGGAGACACAACATGTAGCATCTTAGGAGTTTGAGTAGTGTTTTGACCTGGGAGAGGGTTTTCGGGCCATATAGTCGATACAATGAATTCAGTGGGGAGTTTGACTCCCTTCTTTATTTGCATGGCCAAGTAATGTTCAGGGTTCCTCTCTACAACAACATCAACTACTTTCATGGAGTAAGCATCTTGCTCCACATCTTCAAGTTCTTCTTCTGTGATATCTTGGAAAAAGAATGACCCACGGGGCTATTCAATGAATAGAGGAGAACTAGTGTTCATGAAGGGATCATTCTCTTGCTCTATTTCCCAAGTGGGGAAATGGTTAATATATGACTCATCAAGTTGAGTTCTAGCCTTAGACCTTGTGTAAGGTCCTCCATGAGGTGTTTGAGACATAGTGTAGTCCAAGTTTTGTAACTAAAACAAGTGATATAAAGAAAACAAGGAAGAAGATCCTTTTTGAGGAAGTCTGAGTTATGTTTTGGACAAGGGTAATTATAAGGATAGATTTTGATATAACTTGATCTCAAAGTGGTGACGATAAAAAGATAAGATTTGCTGACCTTTGCCTTGGACAAAGTCACTTTGATAAAGATGATGATGTTTGATATGATGAGATCAAGGTATCTCGAGTCTGAGCTTTTGAACTAACAATGTTTTTGACAATAATCGTGCTTTACAGAGAAAGAATCATCTTTAATGTTTAGAGATTCACACAATGTTCTTCACATTTTCCTGGGATAGGCACTAGTTTTGGACACCAAAAGAATAATTCTTTCAAGGTTTTAGGTCAAAATAGGAATATAGTATCTCTGGTCAATTGCGGTATAACTTCACCGATTGCGGTAAAGTGAACGGTTGATTGCGATAGTTTATCACCAATTGCGGTAATAAACATGACGATTGCGACAATAAACAAGTCAACTATAGAAAACTTCCTTCAATTGTGGCACAATGTAGGCAATTGCGGTAAATGAGGAACAGTCTAAAAAAGACTAGAGGATAAGTATCACTGCTTGATAATTTTGAATTTTTTGGATCAGTGCTTCTGATTTACAAGACAGTTGACATTGACAACCCTAGACTTTAACACATTTTGATAGTTTAGATGTTTTGTTTTGCATTTTTAGAAACTGATCAAAGGAACAAGCACAATAGACACTGTGTTTTGAAAAAAAAAGAAGACTAAAGTTGTGTATGTTCTACAACTTTTTCAAGTTGCAAGGTTATCACGAGGTCTCAACAATGAACAATTAGATTAATCTAGGTCAATGGCTTCAGAATACAATGTTATAGGCCCAATGCTTGAATGTCCATTAGCTCACACAACAATTGTCACGCTACTAGGACACGAAGGTCCACAATGTAGGTGCCCGTGTTTTTTTCATTTCCAGGTATTGTTGTCGTGAAGTGAAGATCTCTTTCACTACACAAATACCGTGGGACACATATGTTGGGAATCTTGGGGGGAAATTCTGCAACCCCTTGCACTATAATAAGGTATCTGTTCAGAGGTAAAACAGGTTGGATTCTAATTAATCAAGGCTGTAGTAAAAATCTGTGGCATCTCTCCAATCTATTTTTATGTGCGTGACTCACTTAAGAGCCTAGTTGACCACGCTGGCTCCTTAGGTATATTCACCCGATCCAGACTATTATCAACACGCCTCGCCCGAGCTTGGCTAGATAAGATGAAACTTTGGTTCGTGCCTTATTTATATACCGATTGGAAGGATTACTGGTTTAAGGTCATCCTCTGAGGAAGAAGCGCATTCCCCGGACAGGCCTTTCTGAAAATGTAAAGGTTTGTAATCTAACAGTTTGTGCAAGTGCACCCAAAACTCAAGACTCAAGGTAAATCAATTAAGCTCCAAAGTTTAAAGTGTGAACTAAGCTACACCACCATACAAGCACCAATGTTCAATTTTAAGCCCAAAAGTAGGTGTTGATTGCTTGTTCCATTTTAATGCACCAAATTGAGAGAATTTTTTTCCTTTGTTCAGTTTTAATCCTCACGTCGATTTTAAGCCCAAATCCAAAATATGAGATGTGATATGTTTTGCAAGAACTATTCTTTTTAAACCCAAATCGACAAATGAATTCCTTTTAGTTTTCTTTGTTTAAACAGTTTAGTACCAAAAAGGATTATTTGCAAAATGAGAATATATGTAACTTTGAAATAATGAATGATGCTTACCAAAACTTACCCTTCTCTGCTCTTGGTGATTTGTCCAGTCCTGTACAGAAAACCAAAAAATGTCAGTTTAGAAATAGATGGACAAAATATTTGGATCTGATATGGCTATACTTTTTTGTGATTACGGCAAAGTACTGGCAAGTGCGGTAAATTTCTGGCGATTGCGGTAAAGCACTGGCAACTGCGGTGAAATGCTATCAATTGCGGCGCGGATCAGGCAACTGCGACACAATAATGACAATTGCGGCACAGATCAAACAATTGTGGCAAGGTAACCGAAGAAAGAAGATAGAAAATGACAGAATAATACTGCGAAAGCCTGCAATCAATTGCGGTATTAAACCAGTCGATTGCAGTAAAATACCAGCAACTGCGAAATAATACAAATGTCGAAGAAAAGTCAGATTTTTAAATTTGCGACCGTACGACCGTTGTTAATCAATCTATTTCTTTGTTTGCAAGAGATATTTGGGTTGTTTGTTCACATTGAATTCACCAAAATGTACACCTCTCTTCTCGTGATTCATGGATTCCCAAGCTTTCCAAAGGCAAGGGCCAGTAGCAAAGGTTTCACAAATGATATAAACCAAGTACACGATACTACTAAAATGAATAACAATGAAACATAGTCAATAAAATGTACAAGCAAGAGAAAGGAAAACAAATAAATGCAAACCCCATGATGCTTGAAGCTTTTATTGTTTCTCTCTACTCCTTTTGAAATGCTTTTCTTGATGCTCAGTATTGGCGGGGCAGCGTCTATGACTTGAGAAGTGTCAAGAATTTTCTAGTTAAAACTGGTGTGTGATCGCAAGATGGCTTGAATGCTAGAACCAAACTGACATAGTAATGGCGCACAAGATCTTGAAATCTTGGATCCTTCAAATGGTTATGAAGGGTTTATTATATAGGAATTGGTGATGATATGAACGGTTGAGATAAATCCCAGAGATAGGGAGATGAATGGTTGAGATTAAAAGGAACTGGACAAGCCATCAGTAAACTCCACCTCTTCAATTGGTAAAGAGGAGGCAAAGTTTGGTTGACTGAAGAGCTAATAGTGAGTTACCTTTTTGAACTGAAGAGGTGGATCAAGTTACCCATGTGGACTGGAGAGATGGGTGGAGTAACCCATGTGAGCTGATTGGAGTTATCTCTTTGAAGATAAATGAATATTTAATTCATTTATTTAATTATAGTTTTCAACATGTGAGATAATTGAATTCTTTTTGATTTAGAATTACTTTATTGAATGAAATGAAATTAATTTAATTGGAAGAATTTAATTAGTAAGTTTAAATATTTGAATTTAAACTATAGGAAATTGAATTTAATTAATCAATTAAGGTTAATTAATTTTGGGAATTTGATTAGGTGATTTGGGGAATGAATTTAGAGGAAAATAGATGATTAATTAATGATTAAAAAACCATTAATTAATAGATGAAAATTAGCATTTTTAATGTAAAGTCGCAAGCCTATCCATTTTTGGGTGTTTACAACTCCTAACAGGGTGAAACCCTTAACCAAGTCATTGTACTCGCATTGTAAAGACCACTTCTAATAGGGCAAAGGAACTTTAACAAGTTCATTATACTAGTACAATATTTGTGGGTACTAATTCTCACTGGGGTTTTCCTCTAATCAAGGTTTCCCCATAATCATATCAAGTGTTATGTGATCTTGTGTTATGCTTTATTGGATGTATATTTGATTTATGTTTAAGTTGCTGAAATTAAATAAATAGCTAAACACTGATTCAGCCCCCCTCTCAGTGTTTCCAACATTGATTACTAAAGGATTAAAGGTTAATTGATAAAAAATTTTAAGGGTACTGGTGATGAGCCTGTTTTATTGTCCCTATTATATTAAACCTTGCACTCTATTTTTTAAGTATTATCAGAACAGTTGTAAAATTTTAGTCAGTTAAACTTTTGTTAAGTACAGAAAAGAACCATTAAACCATGGGTGGAATAGATATGTCATAGTACGTCAATATTATATATAAGTTGTAGTATTTCATATAATAATCTGAATGTGTGTTCTGACATCTGGATTAATTTGATAAGCTTCTTGCATGAATATTTTTTGCATATTAACTAATCTTTCCAGGAAGTAGGAGTCGCTGGGAGTGGTCGACAACATTGAAGGAGGATGTAAAGACCAACTTCGTGCGGATAAGCCATCATGACATCAGAAGACACGACTGCCGCAAATCAGAAGCCATTGTTTTAGAGGTGCATAAATATAGCTCTGCTATATTCCCTCCATATTACCAGCATGTTGACTTGATCACCCAAACTTCATTGTGCATGTCGTGGGCCGTTGCGCTTCCTGTTTTCTTTCTTTGGCACGGTTTTAGTTTTTTAGTTCCTTTTCTAGTTTGGAATAAAGAAGTCAATCCTCTATTTATAGGGAGGAGATTGTTTGTTTGTAAGTTCATATTTTTGAAGGGAATACAATGTTCTGATTGTATCTTGCACAACAAGTTCATTTTTAGTTTCATGTCTTATTCTCATGTAATCAGTTTTGAAAGATAATGAAATAATTCTTGGTTCATACTCTGTGTTCATAGTTTAGCAGAAGCCAACCAAGGGGGCCCACTTGGTAGGTGGATTAGAGTATAAATAGAATATATTTACTTTATGTATTTCCAGTATTATAGATATAATATTACAGTTTCTTCCTGCAGCATTGTACTTTGTGAATGTTCCTGCAGCACCTGCAAGGATAGCTATAGTGAATGCTCTAGGTTGAAAGAATAGATTTAAGTAGAGTTTGCAAGTTGTAGCATTCATTTTAGTAAGGAATAAGTGTGTTTCCCTTCCTACAGCCCTAGTATAGATTCCTTTCATGTATTTTACTTTCCTGCAGCATAGGTAGAATGTCTCCTTAAGGAACTTAGTGCACATACTGTGCTGTACCATTTCAAGTATACGTCCCTGGGTTGACAAACTAAATGCACCTCATGGTGGGAGAAGTGATCCTTAGATTGAATAAATTATTCCTAAGAGAGGCTTTGGGCATGATTACTAAGCACCTATTGTGAGGCGGTTCATTTTTGGCACCGCTGTCGGGGATGGTGTCAAGCTAAGAAACCTTTTGAGTCTTTTAGTTAGTTTAATGGTTTGTGGTCCTAAATTTTCTTCACCAGTGTGAAGAATTCATTTGCATGCATCAAAGGGGAAGAAGAAGAGATGAATATGGAAGATTTATTCTAGGAGAACCTACAAATTTGAATGAGCAAGCTGAAGAAGTTGAGTTGCCTTTTGTTGACGCAAGTCCTGAGTTTCCTATAGCATCCACCACTAGAGAAGGGTCTTTTGATATAAGTGGGTTTCGGCCTTTTGCTGAAATCTTGGCTAGCTTTCTTGATAATTCTGACCCAAACGCACCTACTAATAATAATCTTATGGCTAATATTCCTTTCCAATAGCAAGTACCACCCCTGATACCTCTAGTAATGACACACCCTACTTTCCCATTTCCTCTGCCAAGCTTTATAAACAATGCAAACCTCAAGAATATACCCTTAGCTGCACTTCCAAAATTTTATGGGATGATAACCAAAGACCCTAACACCTTTTTGTTCAAGTTTGACATCCTCTGTCGTAGCTTTGACTATAACACTGATGCCAACAAAGTCAAGTTGTTTCCAGCAACACTGAAAGAGTCAGCCTTACGATGGTTCATGGGATTAGGAGCAAATGCAGCAGGCACATGGGATGAGATGCAGACCCTATTTCTAGAGAAATAAAAAGAATATTTCAAGGGGAGTGACCCAAGGGGAGATGACATTTTTAGAATGTTTTAGAAGGAGGAAAAAACTTTGGAGGACTTTGTTTCACATTTTTTATACACCATGCAGAAGAATCCCCAACATGTTCTAGCGGAGGATTCACAAAAACTAGTCTTCTTGAGAGGAGTGAACGATAGCTGTCTGGAAGCATTGGACCTCATGGCTAGTGGGGACATATCCCAATCTTCTTGGAATGATCTCAAGAAAATCTGTCTCAACTAATCCAGATCAACTGGGAAGAAAAGCAAAGGATATCGGTCTACAATAATTAAAGGGAGCAGTTCAGGCGTTTCTAAGTTGGAGATATCTAACTTGATAGCAGATTTCAAGCAAGACATCATTAATGATATTGCCACACATCTTGACACCATGACTACCAAGAAGAAACATGCATATGCTAAATTGTAGTTGGCTGAATATTGCCCTCATTGCTGGAAAAAAGAAAGACTGCGAGTGCAAGCTGGTGGCAAACCTGCAAAATCAACATTTGCCTACTGAGTACATGAAGATAGAAGGAGATAATGAGAAAGTTTTCTTTTTTTCTCAACATCTCCCATATGCACCATGACAAGGTATGCCTCAGGACCCATTAAAATTTTCAAATCCTTACAATAGTCAATGGAAAAACCAAAGTTATCAGAATATTCCTCAGTACTCTCAGCCAACCTAGAATAACCAGTGGCCTAACCAACAAAATAACCAGTGGCCTAACCAGTAAAACCAATGGCCTAACCAGAAAAACCAATGGCAACCACCACAAGGGAATTGGCATCAAAATAATCAATGGAGGGGACCTCCACAATGGCCTAACCAAAATTTTTATTTTCCATAATTACCGCCACCAGTGCCACCTCCTGCAATAATGCCACCTCCTACAACCACTAGCCCAAATCCAAAGCAAATGCAATTTCCTACTCAGCCGCAACCAAATCCAAATAGCAAGCAACATCAACAGCCAATGTATACTACTGATACACAATAGTATCCTGCTTACACTCTAGAGATATCTAACATACATCTAAGGTCCGGTACTACTCTGCCTACACCCAAACATCATATTATCACATAAGTTGCAGACACTCCTACAACATCAGCACCTCTTCCAGAGGCTATATTACAAAATACCACCCAATCAACTCAAAAATCTAGCAAAACTGATGGTGAAACCTCAGTTGAACCTCCTTTTCCACAAAGGATCACAATAGAAAAACCTATATCCCAAGAGGAAATGCCTTTCAATATTCTTGAGCAGCTAAAAAATATGCATATCCAAATACCTCTGTTTCAAGCTATCAAAGACGTTCCTATCAATGGGAAAGCAATTAAGGATGCATGCCTTAAAAATCTTGGGAAGAAGAAAAAAGACCCTCAAACAGTTCATGTCATAGGGCAACTTGTGGATATCATGTTGGGGAAGGTAGTTATACCCAAGTATTTGTTAAGGAATCTGAATTTGAAGATATTATAAAACTAAAATGTTATAGATAGTTGATACTCACTGTAGAATACAATTGCCATTGTGATTGATTGATTGCCACAACGAATATCAACTATTTATATTTATATTGAATCGAAAGTGAATCAACTATCAACAGTCATATCTTATCGTAAATGATGACTGTTGATAACATACGGTTTGGTTAACATATTTATAGATTAGTATAACTGTCTGCATTTAACAAAGGAGATTAGAATAGTCATGATACTTATCGTGACTGTCATATATGAATAGTCACGATATTATCCTGACTATCATGTATGTCAATCACGATAAGTATTGTGACTTACATTACTAATATTTATGATAATCTATGTTATTGTATTAGGTAGTCGATTCAATATTATTTATTTTGTGATATATATATATATATATATATCATGATTTTGTTTGATATATTATATTAATATATATTATATATTTAATTTAATATATATTCTATATCCCATTATTTATATATATATATATAAAACAATTGTTATGTCATTTAGTAAACACGAACGAACAATATTTTAACACTCCCTCTTGAGAGAGAGTTTACCAATTTAGTAGAATTTTCATATCATGATATTTGACTCAATTCAAAATGTCATATCA
>MU222214.1:263461-283103 GCA_018584345.1 Thuja plicata | reverse complement strand
GATTCAATATTATTTATTTTGTGATATATATATATATATATATATATATATATATATATTATGATTTTGTTTGATATATTATATTAATATATATTATATATTTAATTTAATATATATTCTATATCCCATTATATATATATATATATAAAATAATTGTTATGTCATTTAGTAAACACGAACGAACAATATTTTAACAGTATTCAGACCCCGTAAGTCCAATAGTTGACTTGATAATTAATGGACAATCTGTTAAAAATGCTTTAGTTGATTTGGGGTAGCCATTAATGTGATGACCAAAGATACAATGCACAAACTAAGTATAGAAGGCTTAAGAACAACACCAACAATATTACAACTTGCTGATAGTTCAACAGTCACTCCAGATGGTCTTGTAGAAGACATGGTAGTTACCCTAGACTCATGGGAATACCCTGCTGATTTTCTCATCTTATCACCAAAAGTAAACTTTGCTAGCTATCTAGTCATCGTAGGGAGACCTTGGTTAGCCACCACTGATGCAAAAATAAATTTCAGATCAGGGGGTATGACAATTTCAAATGGCCAGGCAATAAAGAAAATAGCACTCTATCCTCCTGCCCAACCTCAGCCAGATTTGAAGGATCCCATTTGGCCAGAACTAGGAGATGAGGAAGAAGAGGTCAATTATGTTGCTCAGCTTATGATGATGCATAGACAGTCTTTTCTGAAAATGCAAGAGGAAGATGATGTAATACAAAGTATTCTTACCAATGAGTGTATGGCAACAAAAGATGTTTTTGAAAGTATTATTCTACAGCTATGTACCTATGAAGAATGTGTCTTTCCAGCAAGCCCTGAAATAATTAGCCAATTCTTACCATGTGAAATGGCTACAAACCTAGTACCTGAGATGTCAATGGTAGAACTAACAGTTGCTGTGGAAATTTTCCCTGGTCATAATCTCCTTGTAAACAACAAGTTGCCACCTTAGCAAATAGAACTGTTAACTAAACTCTTGTGTAAGCATGAGAAAGCCTTTGCTTGGAATTACAGAGATATGCTAGGACTGAACCCCAAGCTTTGTACCTATAGGATCTACATTAATGATGTCAGCTTACCACTATGCCAACTTCAAAAAAGGATAAATTCAACATTGAGAGAGATAGTCAAAAGTGAATTACAAAAAATAATAGATGTTGGTTTCATTTTTCCAATCTCTGATAGAAAGTGGGTATCACCGTTAGTCATTGTACCTAAGAAAGGGGGGAAATGGTGAATATGTGTGGATTACAAAGAGTTGAATAATGCCACAAAGAAGGATACTTTTCCTTTACCCTTTATTGATCAAGTCCTGGACACTTTGGCTGGTAAGAAATATTTCTCCTTTTTGGATGGATACAGTGGTTACAACCAGATCATCATTGCTCCAGAAGATCATGAGAAGACTACATTCACATACCCATGGGGTACATATGCCTATTCTATATTACCATTTGGCCTATGCAATGCACCGGCTACTTTCCAGAGAGTTGTAATCAACATTTTTGCTGATATATCACATGATTGTATGGAGATATATATGGATGACTTTACTACATTTGGAGTCACCTTTGAGGAAGCCCTATAGAATTTGGAAAGAGTGCTAATCAGATTTCAAGAACATAATTTGCCTCTCAATAGTGACAAATATTTCATGATGATGCAAGAAGGCATAGTGCTAGGACATTTCATATTTGAAGCTGGAATCCAGGTAGATCCTGCAAAAATAGAGGTAATTCTAACATTGCCTATTACTATAAAGCAGAAAGATGTTAGGTCTTTCCTAGGACATACTGGCTACTATAGAAGGTTTATCCAAAATTTTAGTCAAATAGATAGTCCTCTGTATAATTTTCTTACTAAAGAGGCTGAATTTAACTGGACAAAAGAATGTGATGAATCCTTCCTGCAGCTTAAGAAACTGTTAACCACTGCACCCATACTTAGGGGTCCTAATTGGACTTTTCCATTTCACATTCACACAGATGCTTCAGAATATGCAATAGGTTTTGTCTTAGGAAAAAAGTCTAGTAACCTAGAAAATGCAATTTACTACATTAGCAAAAGCCTCCATGGACCAGAGTTAAACTACACAGTGACAGAGAAAGAATTACTAGCAGTAGTATATTCCTTGAACAAATTCCATCATTACATAACTAGATATCCTATTTTTGTTCATACATATCTCATGAACAAACTTGATATCACATTGAGGTTAGCAAGATGGCTTCTTCTTTTGCAGGAATTTGACATTACTATAGTTGACAAGCCTGGCAAGGCAAATGTAGTAGCTGATTATCTGTCAAGAATCCACCATACAGAACAAGATACTACTTTGATAGATGATGCATTTCCAGATGAGAATTTGTTCCATATTTCTGTCCAAAGTCCATGGTATGCTGACATAGATAATTACCTTGCAGCTAACAAAGTTTCAACACATTTTTCTTACAAAGAAAGAAGACTACTGGTTGAAAAAAGTTTTAATTTCTCTTGGATTGATAACACGCTGTTTTACACTGGACCTGATCAAGTAATGCGCAGATGTGTGAGAGAAGATGAGACATATGAAATTATCCATGCCTATCATGATGAAACATATGGGGGACACTTTGCAGCAAAAAGAACAGCCCAAAATATTTTAACAACTGGATATTATTGGCCTACACTTCACAAGGATGTAGCCATCTATACAAGAAAATGTGACAAATGTCAAAGAATGGGCTGACCGACTAAGTCTGATGAAATGCCACTAAATCCACAAGTGGTGGTCACTCCATTTGATAAATGGGGTATGGAGTTCATTGGTCCAGTAGACCCTCTATCCAATGGGAAGTATTACATCCTGGTGTGCACTGATTATTTGACCAAATGGGTCGAAGTAAAAGCTATGAAACATGCCTGAGACCATAAAGTTGCAAAATTTTTGTATGATGAGATTTTCACAAGATATGGAGTACTGAGAGAACTTGTAACTGACCAAAGCACCCAATTAACTTCCAATTTAATAACAGAGCTCATGAAAGAATACAATATAAGACATAGGAAGTCCAGCCCTTATCACCCTCAAGCCAATGGACAGGCTGAAGTTACAAATCGGGAAATAGAAGCCATCTTAACAAAGATAGTTCATCTGCATCATCGGGATTGGAGTAGTCATCTATCAGAAGCCATCTGGGTGTATAGAACAACTTGGAAGACCACTACATGATTCACTCCATTTGAACTATTGTATAGAAAAATAGCTATGCTACTAGTTGAATTTGAACACAAAACACTGAGGACAACACTGCAGGTAAATATCGATCTTCCTGAAGCATAGAAGGAACAATTACTTCATCTCATTTCCCTGGATGAAATATGTAAATCTACACTAGATAGAACTGAACTAGTCTAGAAACAAAGGAAGCAATAACATGACTCGCATATCAAGAGCAAACAATTCCAAGTTGGAGACTGGGCATTGCTATATGATTCAAGATTCAAGGAAATACTAGGCAAGTTGATGACAAGATGGCTGGGGCCATATGAAATAAGCCATGTTTTCACCAATGGAGTCGTCCCGTTGACCACAATTGATCCAGTACACTTCAGGCTTCTAGTCAATGGACATTGACTAAAGTTGTATCACCAACCCCAAACAAAAGAAGACTTCCTGCAGCAATTTAAACAACAAAAATTAAATGAGCAATAGGTAACACTTCGTGCAACAGAGGGTGTGAACCTTCTTCTTGTATCTCTTTAGTAAAGATCCATCGAGCATGTCCATAATAAATGCTTCATGTTTACATAAGTAAATTCTTCCATTCACTTTCTATTTCTTCTCTCCAACTCATCTCATTTGTTTAATCTACCACCCACCCACCTTCCATGTCATCATCATTTTTCATTTAAAGCTTTCAATAAGTAGCCGGGTATGCTGACGTAAGTCGCCGCCACTTTCGTACCACTCTTGCCACCTTTTTTGGCATGTGCAAAGATTGAATGAAAGGTACATGCTTTTCAAATTTTTTCCATTTTTAGTGCATAGATTTTGATAATTGTATCTAGTACTGCAATACATATATCATTACGACATTATGCCAGTTCCATCCCTCGTGCCATGTCTACCAAGTGTGGAAACTTGTAAATGTTAAGTAGGGGGGAGGGAAGTGTATTAATTCCAAACTATCATTTCTATTTATACCTAAAATATTTTATGTCACCTCAAATCTATACTTAGCCTTGCCTCATTAAAGTTCTAAGTGTTATATCGCACAATTGTTGTACTTTTATTCTCAAATGCTCCATGAATGTCAGACTTGATGTGACTTATAATTAAGTTAAGTGAAAACCCACAGTAAAGATTATAATCTCTCCTAATTTAATTCATCACCATTGTTCATGCCAAGAAAAATAGAGAAATTCAGGAGAAAGCTCATAGTCCTGGTAGTCTGAAATTCAAATAAGGAATACGACATCTACCTACTGCTGAGAAGACAAATTAAAATTAGAAAAGCATAAATGGGAGGCCATTTACAGAGACACAAGCTGGCAACACATGGTGTGTTACTCTCAGATGTTGAAGTGGTCAAAAGATTCAATGCATGCAGCTGGTTAGGGTATTTCCTAAGGTTAACAGAATTTGATGAGGATTCAGCAGTGGAATTTGTGAGTACATTTGAAGGTCAGGAAACTGTGTGGGGATTAACAGTGGTCACGACAGAGGAGTAGATTGTAGAAGTTACTAGATTACCAATGGTTGGAGAACATTACCCTAATGTTCATGATGCTAGATCAGCAAGGGCTCAGTTCACGCTACCAGGTGATCCTCCTTTGGAGATTACCAAACAGGGTTGCAAGAGAATGTCTATCCCTCCACTGTATAATGAGTTGGCCATGCATATTATAAAGTATTTCACATGTGAAGGGAGATTTTCCAAATTACACTCACATCATTTCAAATTACTGAGTTATGTGAGGCATAATCTAGCAGTAAATGTTCCAAATTTTTTATATAACATGCTATGGATTAGTGCTGAAGAGACCCAAAAAGGGAATACAAATTTTGTACCCACCATGCCCTAATTAAACTGTTAATAGAAAGATCTCTTAGGGATGCCTCTCCCATGGTATGGTCAGAGTTTGTCCAGTGCAAAACCCTACAACCATAGGTCAACCCTAATGAACAAATTGGGCATGATAATGCAATACCAACTGACCCAACCATTGAAAAAGATACTCAAGGGGCAGAAACTGTAAATCTTCAAGGAAATGTGCCCTTACCTGCTCATGAGAGAAATGTACCTACCTTTTCTTGAACCAAAGGAAAACAAAAATTAGAGGAAGAACCTTCAGTTCCTGTAGCCAAACCACAAATCCCTACTTCTTCGAAAGGGAAGAAAAGGAAGCCGGTTCCTACAGCAGAGAAGCCGAAGAAGAATACTAAAGAAAAGGCTGTAGAGATTGTGGAGACCCCTGTGAGAAGGAGTCCTAGAATGAGAGGATATCTCCCTAGGGAATCCTCCATAAACCAACCCACTTCTCCTATGCAATCTAATGAACAACCCAATGTGCAAATAATTCCAGATGATTCCCCAAATCAGTCTGCAGTTCTAGACTTTCCTCCGCACTCCACAAAAACTTATGAAGTTGAACCTGGTGATTTTCAAAATAGTTCCCAGGAAATCCATTAGGACATTCTAGTCATTAACAAGGAAAATGCCTCAGTAATCCATCAGTCAGCCTATGCAGAAACTTCCTTAGTGCCCTACAAAAGAACTTGGTTAGTAAGTTTCTTAGAGCAGTCTTGGAAGGAACAGAGGAGGCAAAGAAATCAGGCAGAAGACTATGGCCCGATCACATTGCAAACATTTCTTTTTGGAATGCATAATGAGTATGTGTTAACAACCACTCTATGGAGAGAAGAAAAGAAGAAACTAAAGAAGGTCATAATAGAGCAAGAGGAATAAATTGCAGAATTGAAAGAACAACTGACAAAACAAAAATAGAAAATGGATCAAGCCCTCAAATTGGCTGGTAGATCATTGCGTGTAGGCCACCTCCTAGGGTCTATACCATCTATTTGAAGGAACAGTTCCTCTTGTTCCAGCCAATGATGACCATCAAAGATATTGATTCTGAGTTCAAGTCAGCCCAAGAATTTTATGATCTTTATCAGACTCTTCCCTCATGGAAACAAAATCTACTCTGTGAAATATACATGCATAACTTCATTATCCCAGCTGAGACTGAGTGGAATCCTCTAATCTACATAAGAGATATCCACCTAAGGGAATTGATGTCCTGGATGCACAATGAAGCCAACTATGATAGACAGTTGGAAAGTTATAGGGAACAAGAGAAAATAGAGCCATTGCCATTAAGAGCAAAGAGCAGCAAGCCAGCTACACTCTTCAAAGATTGGCTCAATTTGACTTATGGAAAAATTAAGGAAGAAATAAGGGACAAAATTTTTGGGATTAGAATAGAGGTTTATGTGGAGTATGATGGTTTATCTTACTTTGTCTTTCAGAGAGCCCTGGTCGGAGCCAGAAGTAGATGGGGTAGGTTATCCGAGATATTGAAGAGATCAAAACCACACAGTCCTATCAACCTCCAAGGAGCTATCCAAAGAGTGCCAAAGTACATATAGCTGGGAAGGCAAACTAGACAGGAACTCTGGTGTCCACTCACCATGCAACCACCGATGCTCCTCTGGCCCATGTATGACATCAACACTGATAGACTTGACCAACTTCAAGAAGACCACAGAGTGGGTGTCTGGGAGAGAACAAGGGGGTTCTATTACACCTTCAAAAGAAAAAGAAGAGGAAGAACATAGGTTAGAGATTTCAGAGAAATTACCAGAATATATAATGCTTGAGGACAAGCATTCAGCTTGCCAAGGGGAAAATGATGAGCCTATTTTACTGTCCCTATTATATTAAACCTTGCACTCTATTTTTTAAGTATTTTCAAAATAGTTGTGAACTTTTAGTCAGTTGAACTTTTATTAAGTATAGAAAAGAACCATTAAGCCATGGGTGGAATAGATATGTCATATTACACCAATATTATATATATGTTGCATTATTTCATATAATAATCTGAATGTGTGTTATGACATTTGGATTAATTTGATAAGCTTCTTGCATGAGTATCTTTTGCATATTAACTAATCTTGCCAGGAAGTAGGAGTCACTGGGAGTGGTTGATAGCATTGAACGAGGACGTAAAGACCAGCTTCATGCAGATAAGCCATCATGACATCAGAAGACACGGCTGTCACAAGTCAGGAGCCACTATTTCAGAGGTGCATAAATATAGCTCTTCTATATTCCCTCCATATTACCAGCCTGTTGACTTGATCGCCCAGACTTCATTGTGCACGTCGTGCACCGTTACACTTCCTGTTCTCTTTCTTTGTTGCAGTTTTAGTTAGTTAGTTCCTTTTCTATTTTGGAATAAAGAAGTCAATCCTCTATTTATAGGGAGGAGATTGTTTGTTTGTAATTTCAGATTTTTGAAGGGAATATAATGTTCAGATTGTATCTTGCACATCAAGTTCATTTTTAGTTTCATGTCTTATTCTCATGTAATCAATTTTGAAAGATAATGAAATAATTCTTGGTTCATACTCTGTGTTCATAGTTTAGCAGAAGCCAACCAAGGGGGAACACTTGGTAGGTGGATTAGAGTAGAAGTAGAATATATTTACTTTTTGCATTTCCAGTATTCTAGATATAAGATTACAGTTTCTCCCTGCAACATTGTACTTTGTGAATGTTCCTGCATCACTTGCAAGGATAGCTATAGTGAATTCTCTAGGTTGAAAGAATAGATTTAAGTAGAGTTTGCAAGTTTTAGCATTCATTTTAGTAAGGACTAAGTGTGTTTCCCTTCCTGCAGCCCTAGTATAGATTCCTTTCATGTATTTTACTTTCCTGCGGCATAGGTAGAATGGCTCCTTAAGGAACTTAGTGCACATACTGTGCTGTACCATTTCAAGTATACGTCCCTGGGTTGAAAAAATAAATGCACCTCATGGTGGGAGAAGTGATCCTTAGATTGAAAAAATTATTCCTAAGAGAGGCTTTGGGCATGATTACTAAGCACCTATTATGTGGCGGTTCAACTGGTTCACCCTTCCCCTCTCAGTACAAACCATTCCATTATTCCAAGAATTGGTATCAGATCTAGATATCTTATTTGGAAATGTTTAAATCACTTGAGAGAAAAGATCATACAATGGAAAGGTATAAGCTAGACAATAATATTGAAAATCAAAAGTTGCAGATGCAGATATTCTATGAGCAATACAAAGAAGCAAGAATCAAGATGAGAGAGCTACTAGATGAAAGAAAAGTTATGGCATCTCACTGCAATGAAACAAAATATCATGAAGAAGAGATACCTAATTTGTTTGAGTCATCTGTATCTACATCTAGCAATACATCAGACACATCTGAAGGAAGCATTACAAGTCTAAATGCAATCAACCAACATCTGATAGAACAAGTAAAGGTACTGCAAATCAGTCAAGATACACAGATGGTAAGGATGATTAATGTTATGAATAATTCTAGACAAGATAAACAAGAAAAAACATTAGCTATTGATGACAGGAGGAAGATCACTGAAAAGCTACAAGAGAGAGAGAGAGAGAGAGAGAGAGAGAGAGAGAGAGAGAGACTTACTGAACATCATCATGATATCACCAATCAAATTATTGTTATGAGTCATGAGAAAAACCAAGTGAACATAGAACTGAATGGGAAATTGGAAGCTATTAGTGAGCTAAGAGAAGAAAATGAAAAACTAAAGCATGAAGTAAGGATTCATCAACAACACAATCATATGATCAAGAAAGCTGAAGAAAGTGCAAAAAGAATGGATGATTTTCTAGATGGAAAAAGAAGAGTCAACAACAATATTGATATAGGGTATACCGAGCATGGAGAATCATCATACCAAGCTAATAAAAAAGATGTCTACACAAATCCAAGACCAATGAAGTAGTCATGAAATCATTGTGGTAAACATGTAAAAGGTCAATTCAATTGACACTTACCTCAAGAAGTGTATATTCACCAAGCCAAAAAGTTTGCATGATAATCGAGTGACTCCATCTTTGACCACTGAGAAGTAGGTTAAGCATTTATTGCACCACTTAGGGCATCATCTATAAAAGGGTGATGAAAATCTCACTCTTTCACAAAGCAATTAAGATCAAAGAGCAGAGTGAAGAACAACGACCAGATTGCAGAATAACTCACGAGCACATTCACGACTACTCTGACAGATTAACAACAACTACAAAAGATCAAGTGAGTAACTAAGACTCACCGAGCTCATAGTTTGTTTACAAAAGAAGCCCTAAATTTCTAAATACATGGCAACCAAATCACGCATTTCCAAGATCAAGAATGCAAAGGATAAAAAGGTTAATTTGATCAAGAAATCTACATGTGAAGAGCCTAAGTACAAATTCTATCTCAAGGTTGCTTCACAACCCGATGATGCTGGAGCGTTCTCAAGCATACCACCTAGGGTTTTTCTAGTTGAGGATGTTCAAGCCTATATCCACTATAAGGTTGCAGAGATTGGAGGTCTCAAAGTTGGGGAAGCTTACAAGAAGCTTTGCACAGATGGAAACATCAAGGATGAACATAAACACATTGAGGTAAAAGGGTTGAAAAATACCCTAATGTTACCGAAGGAATTCAAAACTGAGTGGATCTAAATAGTTCTTAGTCGGGTACATGACCAAAAGATGTGGATGGATGAGCCAAAACCAATCACCAAGGATGTAATACACGTAGTAATTGGTTATCCAGTAACCGACAAGGTCAAAGTACTCAAACATCCTCCTCGACCTGATATAGAAAAGATGATATGTGCAGTATGGGATGGAAGAGGTTTAAAGGTAAACTCAATCACTGACCCAGAACTAAAGTTTGGTGCATGTGTATTGGGATACAAGGTATTCAAAGCCATCCGGTTAAACAACATAGCATGCGGAGCAGTTGACACTGTCCATAAGATTGTGAAGAAGGGATTACAACTGGACCTATCTAAGCTTCTACTGAAGCAATTGGAGGAGAACATGAGGATAATTAGGCCAACAAGGACTAATTCATGTAAGTTTGATTCACTCCTCATGTGTACATTTTTATACTTCTAGAACTTCTTCCCATCTATTGGTAATGTTAATTGGGACACTACCCAACCAGTGATAATTCAAATTAGTGAATTTATTAAGTCACTAGGGGACAAATTTACATCAGTCATGGATGCATATTTCACCGGATTCAAAGATAGAATGAAAAAGAGGATGAGGATACCTGAACAACTGGTGGAAAAGTATAAGGATGATATATATTTCATAGTGGATACTGACACCGCCTTGATCAAACTAGCTGTACCAAAGAGAGCATGGTTAACACTAATAGATTATGAAATCAACATTGATCATGCCACAAATGCTATTGAAGTATTACTAAATGAGGCAGTTGACAAATTACTACCAAGATTTGGCACCTATGAAGAAGTTAAGGACAAAATTAAAATAAGTCTAGTAGTGAAGAAGATTGATAGAAAGAAGACTAAAATGATTAAGACACTTCAAAAGAAGTTGTTGGATGATGATGAAGATACAAAAGAAAAAGATGACATCAAGGGACAGTCACCTATCGGTGAAGGTGAAAAATTAAATGACTTAGAATCTACTAAATTTGATGCACCACCAACAAAGAAACCAATGATTATTGCTACATCAAGAAATAGGATTCAAACTACAAAAGCAGACTCACCACTGGTTAAGAAAGGACAAGTGAGGACTTATAAAAGAAAGCCTCAAATTGGGAAAACATCAGAACTAAAGAGAAGAAGCAGATTAATTTGAAGCAAGGAAGATAAAAAAGACACTAAACAAGATGAACAAGCTGAAAAGAACAAATTTCCTACAAAAATTGATGAGATTGCTGCATCAATCATCAAGATAGGTAGCATATCAAATCCTAAAATCAGACAATGACTAACTCTGAAACCTGAGGATCAGGTGAAGATAGAAGAAGCCATCATCCAGGAAATGATTACATTTAAGTATGTACATGTACAGTTTGATAAGATGATGCCACAAGAACTTAATAACAACCAATCAGCAAGGTGGACATATGCACTAAAAACTGAAAAAAAGATAAGGGAAAGATCCCTAGTAACAATTATGCCACCTGAGTCAAAGATGGAAGAAATTGATGAAATGATGAAGAAGCATTCAAAGAAGTTCTCAGAAAAATTGAGAGCCTAAAAAGTAGTATAGGGAATCCTAATACAGCTTGACAAAGAAAGTGATAAAGCTTGGAGAGAAATACTTAATCTACCTAAAGAGGATACAAGCCACGAGAAGGTATTAGCTCCTACTGAGACCCATCAAAATGAAGAGAAACACGCTACACTGAGACTAGAGCACATAATTCTAAATGACACTAAGGACATCAATCTAGTTGATCTGACAACACATGCAAGCCAGACCATGGATGAAATACCATATGTCTTACAATCATTAAAGGATACTATAGATATAACTATAATAGACATCACTGGAAGTGATCCTGCAGATGAAGTAAAGAATGTTGAAGATATTAATGTGACCACTGATCAAGGAGAAGAAAAGGAAAATGAAATACATAATGTTGCACTGGTCAATATACCAGGACAAATTCCATTATTGATACAAGCTATCAATATCATCTCAGAAGAAAAGGAGAAGACACCTGACCATGATGCAAGCATACCTAAGGATAAGGGTGATGAGGAGAAGAAAATCATAAATGATGAATAGAAAGGTACAAGTGGAGAAGAAAAACAAGGTGATTCCAAGGATACTGAGGAAGAGAAAGCTGCAGAAAAAGATTAGGTTGATGTAGAGACGTCTAAAACCAACTAATAGGTGAATAACAAGTATCAAGATAAAGGCACAACACCTCCAAAGCCTTCACCAAGTACATCAGACCAAGCAAAGGAACTTGATATGGTACTGCATACAAGTGCTTCCACTACATTTGCAAAGAAGAAGAATAAAAATCCAGTCTCATTGGATGAAATTATTGGCATTCCAGACTATGATCCTAGGACATTGGATCTAGAGTCACTTACAAAGTATGGTGAAATTTGTAAAATAAAGGAAACTCAAGACAAGCTCAGGAAGGAGCACAAAAACTCCCAAGTCTTGGAGATAACCAAAGATATACTATTGCAGATTGTACCTGACATATATATTGATCAAAGTGCACCTATTCTTGATCAATTAGTAGTTCTTACCGATTCCATCACATCATAGAATGTAGATGTAGACAAGGTAATAGAATAATGTGCTGAGCAGAAGTGTCTATACAAGCTTATAGAGAAAATTAGCCAGGAAGTGGCAAAATAGAAGGTAATTTTTTTTGAATTAGTTACTACTATAGAATCAATAATATCAGAAGTAGTAACCATAATTCAAAATTTGTGCACATTAGAAACTTTCACTATCGAGCATAGTGAGAAGTTGGCTAAAATTGATGAAGATCTTAAGGCAAGTGCACACGGTCTTACAACCGATGCCAATGCATACAAGTTGCATTATGAGAAAATACTAAAATCTAAATGGTTGAGACTATCTATTCAAGAGGTAGAATCCAAAATTAGAGATGAGGTGAATGAGCTCCAAGCTCTCCTACTACCAAATATCACACTATTGCAACAACATATGACTTCGGTAAGAACTTTGATTGCCACCCCAGAGATGTCAGTTATAGAGAGAATATATGATACGCATGACAAAATTCATGAACCTTGATCACCTCAAAGATAAATGGGAGCAGATGATGGAAGACATAAAAAAATTCCATTCCCACATTTTTGACAAAAGGTAAGAATTAAACCTTTGTCATTATTTTCAAAAAAAGGGGGAAATGATATGATGAATGGGGAAATGATAAGGTGAAAGGGGGAAATAATAAAAGGGGAATCATAGGTATATATGTGTAAAGGAAGAAACATGTACATATACTATACCGAGGCATGCACATAGGGGGAGTCATATTGACAAGATAAACACATGGTGTATATACTAAACATTTTAGTTTTGCACATATCAATTTTTGATACTAATGTCAAAGGGGGAGATTGATGATCATATTTTGTCATTATTATACAAAGGAAACAATTTTTAACCATCGGTAACATGATCACCGAAAGACAGGTTTACAGTGCAACCCGACACAACAGTTCATAGAAGTCACTGAAACTAGTCTTCACCAACAAAATGATCACAATGTAAACCAACAACATAGTCTACAGTGTAAACTCATAACACAATCTACAATGTAAACTGATAGACAGTCTACAGAGCAACCTGAGAAGTAGAATGTCTACAAGGATATCACCGATGAAAGACTATAGAGCAACCCGAGCACCAATCTACCAAGAGACAACTTTATTTTTGAGAAATGTGGATCTGAGTTACACGTTAGATAAAACACTTGATTTTTATATTTAGCTTTAAATATTATCTTTAAAACTATTTCTTGATGGACAAGTAAAGTATATGTAATTGTTTTAATCAGTCTAACTGATTGTAAACATGCAAACTAGGAGATCAAGGTCAAGTTGTAAACCTTTGATCATAGAGTTATAATAGTATCGCGTCAAACCTAGATAGATCAATATATTGTAAAAATAGATGTAGAAATCAATCAGACAATGATGATTGTAGCCGCAACAAACATCTATGGATTAGACAAAGAGTTTTATGCAAAAGGACATCAAAAGATGAAATCAGTTATGAAGAACAAGATTCAAGGCTACCGACCAGAACAAAGGTATTAATCAATCACTATAGGTGATACACATACATTATGAACTTAAAGGATCTATACTCAGCAATTCAAGATTGTAGATAATCAGGTCAATAAGTATTTTTGATTGCATTCTAACTGTAGACACCCGAAAATAGACAGGCTTACTACTTTACATTAAAAACACTAATTTTCATCTATTAATTAATAGTTTTTAATCATTAATTAATCATCTATTTTCCTCTAAATTCATTCCCCAAATCATCTAATCAAATTCCCAAAATTAATTAAATAATTAATTTTATTCAATTAATTAACCTTAATTGATTAATTACCATTAATTAATTAATTAAACTTAATTTCCTATAGTTTAAATTCAAATATTTAAACTTACTAATTAAATTCTTCCAATTAAATTAATTTTAATTAAATTAATTTAATTTCATTCAATAAAGCAATTCTAAATAAAAAAGAATTCAATTATCTCACATGTTGAAAACTTTAATTAAATATTCATTTATCTTCAAAGAGATAACTCCAATCAGATCACATGGGTTACTCCACCCATCTCTCTAGTCCACATGGGTAACTTCACCCACCTCTCTAGTCTACATGGGTAACTTCACCCACCTCTTCAATTCAAAAAGGTAACTCACAATTAGCTCTTTAGTTAACCAAACTTTATCTCCTCTTTACAAATTGAAGAGGTGGAGTTTACTGACGGCTTCTCCAGTTCCCTTTGATCTCAACCATTCATCTGCCTATCCCTGGGATTGATCTCAACCATTTATTTCATCCCCAATTCCTATATAATAAACCCTTCATAACCATTTGAAGGATCCAGGATTTCAAGCTCTTGTGCACCATTACTATGTCAGTTTGGTGCCAGTTACAAAGCACAGTGGTAAGATGTAGATTTGCACAGACTTTAGAGATCTCAACATAGCTTGTCCCAAGGATGACTTTCCCTTACCCAACATTGATATGATATTAGATCTAACCACTGGACATCAAATGCTATCTCTCATGGATGGCTTTTTAGGGTATAATTAGATAAGGATCGCGCCATAAGACCAACATAAAACAACTTTCACATGTCCTTGGGGCACTTACTGTTGGAACGTCATGCCGTTTGATCTCAAAAATGCTGGCGTGACATATCAAAGGGCTATGAAAACTATATTTCATGATCTCATCCACAAAACAATGGAAGACTATGTGGACAACATACTAGCCAAGTAAATGCTTTGCAAGGATCATCTACAAGTATTAGGACCAATCTTTGACAAAATGTAGGAATTCAAGGTCCGTCTAAACCCAAAGAAATGTGCATTCGGTGTCACAATAGGAAAGTTACTAGGGTTCATAGTGTCACATAGAGGCATCAAAGTAGACCAAGATAAATTCAAAGAAATATTGGACATGCCTCCACCATCGAACTTGAGGCAACTAAGAGGGTTACAAGGAAGGTTCCAATCAATCAGGCACTTCATAGCTCAACTAGCAGACAAGTGCCACCCATTCCAACATCTACTGCACAAAAATGTCAAATTCATATGGACCGAGCAATGTGAATAAGAATTCCAAATTTTCAAGGACTACCTCCTCAAGTTTCCTATATTGGTGCCACCAGTCCAAGGTAGACCATTGCTTCTATATATCTCAGCAATAGAGTCAACATTAGGTGTACTCTTGGCACAACATGATGACGCAGGTAAAGAAAGGGCCATTTACTATCTAAGAAGAACATTGGTTGGATATGAGCTCAACTATACACCAATTGAAAAGTCATGCCTTGTAGTTGTCTTCACTTCCTAGAAGCTGAGACATTATATGTTGAGTCACCAAACAAAGTTGATCGCACATATTGATCCTTTAAATTACCTCCTAAGCAAATCAGTGCTCACTAGACGACTTGGGAAGTGGGTAATGATCTTGAGCAAGTTCAACATTGAGTACATAGACAGAAAGGCTATCAAAGGACAAGTGATCACAGATCAACTAGCATAGGCACCCATTCAGGACCATCAGCCTATTATTTCTGACTTTCCTGACGAATCCATTATGACACTACAATCGGCGATCGAGGTATGGAAACTCTATTTTGATGGGTCATGAACAAACCATGATGCGGGGGCAGGGATAGTGCTTATCACTCCAGATCATGATACAATTCCAAAGTCTTTCAGACTCAACTTCCCATGCACAAAAAACATAGTAGACTACGAAGCACTGGTCATCGGTCTAAAGATAGCAATTCAATGGAGAATCAAGAACCTTAAGGTCTTTGGAGACTCGTAGTTGGTCATCAGTCAAGTCAACAATGATTATACAACCAAAGATGAGAAGCTCATACCATACAGAGCACAGATGGAAACACTACGCACCAAGTTCCATTACATCTTCTTCGAGCAAGTCCCACGAGCACAGAACAAAGCTGCTGACGCAATGGCTACCATAGCATCATTGATTGATATTCCAGGCAATGAAACAAGATTCTAGTTTCTAGTGGAGCAACTCTTGGTGCCATCACATCAAGCATCCATCACAAAATCAACATGCGTCCTTGTTGGTCCTAAAAACCCATGGTACCAAGATGTTTATAACTACCTCCAAAATAGTGTCTTACCTCCCAACTTGTCTAGGAACCAGAGAAAGTCCCTCATCCACCAAGCCTCTAGGTATACCATCCTCTCAACTACTTTATATAGATGAAGTCTGGATATAATGCTGCTATGATGTCTCACTTCCATGGAATCTCAGAAAGCTTTGTACAAGGTACATGAAGCGATTTGTGGAACCCACGGAGGTGGCAATAGCTTAGCTAAGAAGATCATCCACATGGGATACTATTGGCCCACAATAGAGATAAATGCACACAAACATGTACAAAGGTATAAACAGTGTCAGATTCATGGAGACCTCATCCATGCACCAGCCCAGGAACTAAATCCTATCACATCACCATTGCCATTTTCCATGTGGGGATTTGACCTAGTGGGCAAAATTACACCTTCTTAAACAAATGGACACAAATACATCATAGCAGCAATAGAGTACTTCACTAAGTGGGTGGAAGAAATTCCTCTCACTTACATAACTGGAAAGCAAATAGCAATGTTCATACTTAACCACATTATATGTCGATACAAGATCCCTCAAACTATCCTGACAGATCATGGTACACCTTTCCAAAACAAGGATGTTGAAGAGCTATGTGAACAATTCCATATCAAGAAAGGGTTCTCCTCATTTTATTATCCTCAAGGGAACGGCCAAGCTGAAGCTACAAACAAGATAATCTTGAAAATATTGAAGAAAATAGTGAACGAATCAGGGCGAGACTGGCATTTACAGCTTAGTCCCACATTATGGGCATACAAAACTAGTGTGAGAACACCTACAAGAGCCACTCCTTTGTCCCTAGTCTATGGATCAGAGTGGTATTACCCCTCAAAGTGGAAATCCCATCCCTAAGGATATCTTTGAAGAACTTGATTACAGATGAAGACTAGAGAGTAGCAAGGCTCAGTGAACTGGGGTTACTAGATTAAAGAAGACAACATGCCTTCAACAACTTACAAGGCTATTAGTATCACCTTAGAAGAAAATATCACAAGAAGGTGAAGCCAAGAATATTTGAGGTAGGAGACCTTGTCCTCATGGAAAATCAAAAGAACCAATCAGAGCGAGTCAAACATGGAAAGTTTGAGCCTAACTGGCTAGGACCATTTGTCATTATCAGCTCTACTAAGAGTGGGGCATTCATACTAGCAACACCAGAAGGAGATCAGCTCCCCAAATACATCAATAGCATGTACCTCAAGAGGTTCTACCCTCGAGGTCTCTATGGTTAAGGCACCTATCTACATATCTAGAAAATACCAAAAAATCATAAAATACAAAATGTTACCTTGGTGAAAACCTGGCAAACAGGCGCCTTGGCGACAACAAAAAGAATAAAAAAAGAAAAAAATTAAAGAGAAAAAAATCACTCTCACAGTGAAAACCTGACAAACAGGTGCTATTGAGTAGGTACCTTGGTGAAAACCTGGCAAACAGGCACCAAGTGTTCAAATCTAGCTTCACCATCAATGAACTCCAAGATCAAAAGCTTGAGCACACTTCAAATGCGAGACTGACTACCCAAGCTATATCCAAAAGCACATTCCCCTCTAAGCACCAAGAACTTAACCATGGTTATTACTGGTCCACCAGACTAGGGGGTGATTCTAAATGTCCTGAAGAAATCCAAAAAAAAAATATAAAACACATCAAAATCCTAAAAAGATCAAAATGTTCTGAGAAAATCAATCTTCATCAAAAGCATTAAAAAAAAATGCAAAATCCCAAACAATAAAACCAACTCAGTTATCAAGAGAGAAAATGGCGATCACACCCAGTCAATCAATGTCACAATCATGAGCTTTGTGAATCAACATTGGGCTCATCTAACACAACTTTGTCAATCTATCAAATCAATCAGCAAGCAACTGGAAACCAAGCCAAGCTATCAATTGTCACAATCATGAGCTTTGTGAACCAACATGAGGCCCATCTGACATAGCTTGATCAGCTGCCAACATGATCACAATCAATCAATAAAATCATATCAATCATCTTACACAGTGATCGATACACTCAAACTAGACAATTCAGTCTTATATGAGTAATCTATTACTTAAACCAAACAAACTCAAGTAATCAAGCCGATCAAGCCTATCCAAAGAGTTGAGCCAATCAAGAGAATCCAACTGCACCAAGGAACCATCCAAAAATGTTGACTAGGTTATTCAAGTCGGTCAGATGTCAGTCAATATTTTGTAGTTATGTTCTTACGCTCTTCTAGGATCCACCATGTGAGGAGAGTAGCTATGATAGATCATGAATTATTTTCTTTGATTGCTGTCTATTGAATGTTCACTTTGATTTCAAGGCCATGATGATTTAGGATAAATGTGGTAGGCGCTATCACTTATCTAGCAGCTGTGTAGTTCCATGATCTGAGCTTAACCCTAGGAAAGAATTGGACATTCCTTCTTTTTTATTTTCTTGTTTGGTTTATAGAATCAAGAGATCGCAATGCTATTTAGATGGACTCTGAGTGTGTTGGAGTTCTATCTTGGTTTCTATGGTCTTTCCCTTTATGTTGCAATCAAGAGCTCACGATGCTATCCAGATGGACTCTAGGGGCATAGAAGTTCTATCTTGTTTTCTTTGACTTTCCCTTTCAGAATAAAGAGCTCGCAGTGTTATCTAGATGGTATCTGGGTGCATAGGAGTTCTATCTTGATATCCTTGTTGCAGTTTCTTCAGAGGACAAAGTGGTATCCAGATGGTCAATATCTGGGTGCTTTTGGCTCTCTTTCTTTTCAAACAGGGAATATAGTTGAACCCAGATGGTCAATATTTGGGTGCACTAGGTTCTCTTTCTATTCAATCTCTCTACTCCTTCCACTTATCAAGAGGTCATGGCGGTATCCAGGTGGTATGTGATCTGGATACATTGGAGACTCTTTGGAATTTTTGAAAAAACAAAAAAAAAAAGATGAAATGATGACAAAAATTGGAACAGGGGCATCGACTTGGGACACTCATCCTTTCTATCAACTCATATCTATTAGATCAATCCCAGAGATCACATTCCAAACTAACTTCTTTCTAAATAACACATGCATTACTCAGATATTTTGTGCATAATAGATTGCATTCATTTATTGCATAAGAAAAATCCAAAACATGTGCATAGTAGATCATATAATCAATGCATCCATCATCAATAACATCATAACTAACATAGGAAT
>MU222214.1:245975-256544 GCA_018584345.1 Thuja plicata | reverse complement strand
TACCATGCATATCTTGTTTAGGAGATGAATGAATCAGGTTTTTAATGCCTTGTTCATTGATACCAAGCCCTAAACCCTTATAGCCTTGTTTATCCACCATAGTATATCCGGTAGTGTACATATCTTGTAAAGATTCTACAGGAGGAGATTGATTATGGTGTT
Source organism: Thuja plicata (assembly GCA_018584345.1). Lineage (NCBI taxonomy): Eukaryota > Viridiplantae > Streptophyta > Pinopsida > Cupressales > Cupressaceae > Thuja > Thuja plicata. The sequence continues at coordinate 256,382 of MU222214.1, read as the reverse complement.
CATGAGAAAATGTTGTATATGGTGGAATGATAGGTTTAGAAGAGGTTTCTTTATTTTTCCCTTTAATATCATCATGGATTGGATAAGAAGGGGAAGGTAAATGGAATAATTCTTGAACATCTACATCATGAACCTTAGCTTGAGCCCCGTCATAAGTGTATGAAGAACTAGGGATAGAAGATGGAGAAATAGAAATAGGAATATTTGGAATTGGATTAGGCATTATAGGATTAGGATTAGGAGGGTTAGGAACTAGATTAGGAATGATGGGATTAGGATTAGGAATATTAGTAAATGGGGTATCATCTACCAAATTCTTCACATAATCCAAAAGAGCAATAAGTCCACTACACAAATCCTTGATGAAAGTTTTGAAAGTAGGAAGACTAGTATTATTTAATCTCAAAATAGCATAAGCAAGTGAAACATGAAGATTAAAAAACATGATGAAATGGATGATACTTTCATAAACATCATAAGTACTGTAGAGAGATGCTAAAAGAAGCATAACGAGAAAAGTAAACATACCCCAAAGCATCTTAAAGATCTTCATAGTGAATTAAATGCAAGAAATATTTTTATATTTTTATGAGTATGTAGATTTTTTTGTATTTTAAAATTCAATAGCATAAAAGAAAACCAATTTAGTATGCATGCAAATCTAGTCTATAAGGAAAAGAGGAAAAGCATCTAACACAAAAAAGAAAGAGTTGTCTATCTCGGGTTCACCAAAATGTAAGATATAAAATAGAGAATTGTAAGATATATATGTATGTGTTACCAATGTGTAATGTAGGGGGTAAATAATATGTTCCCTTTTTATCCTTAGATACACAAATGAAGGATCCAAATTGATTAACCCCAAAGGAAGGATCAATGCACAAATGAATCAATCATTTGGAAATGAGAGCAAAGAGGAGGATCTTAAATTCTCATTTTAATCACTAAAACTGACCTATTGCTTCCTATCTAAGAAGATTTTGAAGAATGCAATAATATGCCCTCAGATTATGTGTAAATCATTGACAAAAACAACCTAGAATAGAAAATTCAAATGAAATTAATCTAATATGCTCAAGAAAAGTCCATCTTTAACTCCAAGATGAAAGATTATAACAATACAAATATTAGAGATAAAAAGAAATATAAGTCCCTAAAAATATGAGCAACACAAGTTTTCTCTTTCAACTCTCCAAATATGCGCAGCATAAGGATGCTTTCAACTATTAAAATTCAGGGCCATTTGAGCTCAAAAACCATCCAATTTATAGAAAGAAGGGAGATAGGGGAGAAGACTCTAGAAGGGAAGCCATTAATGAGGGTGTAAGACTCATTAATGAGGAGTGTGGAAGAGAATGTGTAAGAGACATTAATGCTTCATTTATGAAAGCATTTATGATGCATGGGTGAGGGTTTAATAAGCATGGGTGAGGGTTTAAGGTCAAGCTTGAGAACGTTGACTTTTGGGGGAGGGTTGAATCCCTAATCACAAAATTAGGAATGTGACAAGATTAGGGGCAACTTAGGGTTAAGATTAAGGCTTAAGATAGGTGATTAGGGAGATAGAGAAGGTAGGAGAGAGAATGAGTGGAGGGGGATTAGCTAATTAGGGTTAATTAGATAATTAAGAAGAATTAACATGTGAGAAGGGGTTGGGATGATTTTGAACTCATGGTTGGGTAGTTGAGATTGGTTAGGTTAGAGGGAATATTAATGAAATGAAATATGTAAATAATATATTCACTCAATAATAGGGATTTTAATTAATTATTTAAGCTATTGATTGCTTTGTAATAATTAATTAGGACTATAGCCAAATTGAATTAATTAGGCTAGGGGATTGACTTTTGCAAGTGATGAGGTATAATTAGGATTTTTATTTAATTCCTTTTTAAATTAATTATCTTAGCCATGTTTTTGATTTGAATTGAATTGATTGGATTGGCTAAAGCAATTAATGTAAATTAGTGATTAAATCACTTAGGAAATTAAATTTGATTTGAATGAATTATGTTAGTAATTAGAAGGATTGTTTTGACATAATTGGGGGTATGATCACACTTAGGGAAAATAGGGTCTATAGTCAGAGCATACCAAATTAGGCTGGTTACATTTGCCCCTCTTTGAATTGATGTGCGAGTAGTACATTGATTCAAAGAAATTTTTTGATGTTGACTTTAGAACTTTTGAGAATTTCTCTCATGATCGAACGAAATGCATGATGAAATTAGTTTTGCACTTCATTGAACTAAATTGATAGAATTGACTTTGAACTTGATTTTCGTACAAATGTCAATAAGCAAAGATCTTAAAGATACCAATTCTGGACTTGGTTGTCGTCTGAGAATTGATAATATTGACGTGGAACTTGATTGAACGTAGGTCAGTATGAAGCTACTAAGAGCTTAATAAGAATCTGAGAAGAGGTAGACATAATATATCCAACTTGTGAGAACTAAAACCTTCAATCCAAAAGTTCTGACTTAAATAAGGAACCGTCATGCCTTTAGTTTTTTTGATAACGAAGTTGTTTTTAATGTTGTTTTGAGCAAGAATTTGATTGATGATAGCGTGATCATGCCCCCTCGGGAATGAAATCGAAGGAAAAATAAAATCCCTCTATTGAAATGATGTATCACTTGCATGGGTCGGTTAGATCAAGAGAGAATGGATTTAGAAGAAGTGAAGAAATGGAGGTGTGTTAAGAGAAAACACAATTTTACGAAGTTAATCACGTTAAAATGTGAGTTTGGTTTCATTCCCGATTGGTCAAAGATTTCGTGAATCATTGATATCAGTAATATAGATGTATGTAATTAACTTGGATTTTAGATGAAGCAATAATTTATTTTAAGATCAAGTCCTTTTATGCTGTTCTCTTTTCAATTGAATCATGCAATCTCTAAATGCATCTATATGTAGACTCTTAAGACTATCACTGATTTTATATTCATTGTAGCATTTTATCATCATTGGGCATTCATTGTAACACACATCACCTGATAGTACAACTGTCACTAATACCCACTGGTATCATGAAAGTATGAATACTATGTGTATTGGATGCAATGTTAGAAATAAACTTAGTCATCAAGGCATAGAAGCCAGGATGACAAGTTAGTTATCTCCTTGTAATGTTTAGAATTAGTTTTTGTTTAAGTCTCATGTAAGATATGTGACCTGTAATGACTTTGAAAATTCATATCCTGGGGTACATCATGTAGCCTACACCATAGTGAGAATATAATTTTAGAAAACAGACAAGGAAATTGATTCGACCTCACCATATTTTACACATAACAAAGATTGAGATATATGCAGCTATCCATTCATGTTGGAAGCTCTTACCATAAACATCCAAGTTAGGTGAAATTTATAGGATCATTTAGAACAATCACCATACAAAGAAAACAAAGAAAATGTTATGCCCCTATCCTTGTGACTCTTTGTCTTTGAATAGACGTGATGGAGTAACTCGGAAGACATAACAATCACAAATTGAGAATCAATCAAAGAAAATTTATAATCGCTTAGATGCCCCTAGTATGAAACATCATGGGAACATAAAAGAATTATAATTAGATCAAATGATGTGTTTAAGTAGTATTGAGAAATACTATTGGATTCATTTTTCAAGTGCAATAGAGATTCATCAATCAAAATTTGGAATGTAAGCAATATGTTTTCCTGTCTGAGTGCATGCGAAAGTAATCGTGTCAGCAATTGCAATCCATGTAGTGTCTTAGAAACATTGTGTAAAGTGTTTGAAAAACACTAGTTCATTTTAAGTTCCTGGATGTCAAGTGTTTGAGAAACACTAGTGTGATGTCTGTTACCATTTGGAGAGGCAAACCATGCTAGACAAGATGCTTAGGAAAACCTAGCATATGTGAATTGACCAAGCTAACAAATATGCCCCTAGTGCAGAATGACTATTCCTAAGACGCAAATGAAGACAAATCCCAAGCAAGGATAGGATATTTGTAAGGAATCAAAGTCATCAAATAGCATAGGTACAAGATATGAATTTTAGGGTTTCCAATGCATTGATAGATAGAGCACAAAGTTTTAATGATGCCTATTTGCTAGGTTTTCACCACTCGGCAAAGCTTCTTCTTTTTGCTACCAAGATGCCTGTTTTCCAGGTTTTCATCAAGGCACTTTTATTTGTATCAATTTTTTCGCTATTATTTATTTTTTATGTTTTTGCAGGTATCAAGGTGCCTGTTTGCTAGGTTTTCACCAAGGATACTTTTTGTCAGGACTTTTTCAATTATTTTTGGATTTCTTCAGGATCACTTTTTTGATTTTTGTTTTTGGTATTTTCTGAGATTTTCACTGCATAGGCTCGGCTAGCCAGACATCAAGCATAGAATCAATTTAAATGTAGAGTATTAATGGGATTAGGAAGAACATCTCCCTCAGGGGTAGCTAGCTAATAAGATCCAGTCCCAAAAGTTGCAGTAATGACATAGGCTCCCAACCAGTTTGGTTCAAACTTTCCTTTCTGTTCTCTATTAGGATGATTCTTAGGATTCTCTTTTAGAATGAGATCCCCTACTTGAAAGTTTCATGGTTTGACCTTTTTATTGTACCCTTTTGACATGCGTGTTTGGTACACTTTCAGATGATCGAATGTCTGTTGCCTGCGCTCATCAAGTAAGTCTAAAGAATTTACCCTATCAATGGGGTATTGTTCATTAGTAACAAGACCTTGGAGAGATACCCACAAAGATGGGATTTAAACCTTAATAGGTAGCACTACTTCTGTGCCATAGAATAGGGAAAATGACATGGCTCCCGTTGGTGTTCTGATGCTTGTTCTGTAGGCCCAAAGTGCCAGATTTAATTATAAATGCCAGTCCCTGTCAGACTTACTCACATTTCTATGTAGGATCCTTATAATATTCTTGTTAGATGCCTCATCCTGTCCATTACCTTGAGGATAATAGATTGAGGAATAATGTTGAGTAATGTAAAACTGTGTGCAAAGGTCTTCGATGTCTTGGTTTTTAAATTGGCCCCCATTGTCTGTTACAATTGAAGAGGGTATCCCATATCTACAAGTAATGTAGTTAAAGATGAACATAGCCATCTGTTTTCCAGTGGCTTAGATCAATGACATGACTTTGACCCACTTCGTGAAATACTTAGTGGCCGTAATGATGTATTTGTGTCCACTTGAAGAATTAGGATATATTTGTCCAACCAAATCAAAGGCCCATTGCTGAAATGACCAATGTGTTATGAATGGTATGAGTTCTCTATTAGGAGCATGGATAAGATTTCCATGTGTTTGGAATTTATGACATGTCTTTGAAAATTGAATAGCATATTTTTCCATCGCGGGCCAATAATAGCCTACTCTGAGCAGTTTCTTAGCTAGTGAAAAGCCATTTGAGTGTGATCCACATACACCTTCGTGGACTTATTTTAATGCGTGATCTGACTCTTCATGTTCTAAACATCTAAGAAGTGTACCATCAAGACCTCATCTATATAAGTTATTAGTAATGAGGACATAACATGATGTTGTCCTAATTAAGGCTCTTTTTTCATTTTTGGATAGATCATTAGGTATGGTTTGGTCAGTTAAGAAAACAATGATTTTAGCATACCGAGATTGGTCTTAGGTGTTCAAAGAACAAATTAATTGGTATTCAGGTGTATCAAAGGCTGGGTAGGATAATTCTTCCACTAAGAATTCATATTGGAATTGATGTTCCTCCACTTGTAACATGGATGCCAGTGTAGCCATTGCATATGCAGCTTTATTCTCTATTCTGGGTACTTGCTGGAATGTGACGAAGACAAAGTACTTCTTTAAGTCATCATCCAATTGCTTGTAAGGTATCAAATTCTCACATTTGGTCTGATAATCTCCATTTACTTGATTGATAATGAGCCTGGAGTCACCATACACATGTAACTCTATAATCTTCCATTCCATAGCAAGTTTAAGACCATTTACCAATGCTTCATATTCAGAAATGTTATTTGTGCACAGAAACATCAATTTGTAGGACTTGGGAATTTTGTAGCCTTGAGGAGTTATGAATAGAACCCCTGCTCCATAGCCTTGTTGTGTGAAAGAGCCATCAAAGTACATCTTCCATGGATACTCAGTTAGATGCATAATGGTTTCATCAGGGAACTCAATTCTGAAAGGTTCATCATCATGGAGTGATGAGTCAGCTAATTGATCAATGAGGACTTGTCCTTTAATAGCCCTTCTATCCACATACTCAATGTCAGATTTGATCAAAATGAGGACCCACTTTGCTAGTCATCCTATTAATGTTGTCTTGCTTAAGAGGTATTTCAACGAATCTATCTTTGCAATGAGCTTTACTGTATGTGATAGCATAACATGTATCAATTTTTGTGATGCAAATACAACTGCTAAGAAATATTTTTCAATTATGTTGTAATTGAGTTCATAATATACTAGTGTTCTGCTGATATAATAGATTGCTCTTTCCTTTTTAGTTTCATCGTCTTGTGCCAGAAATACCCCTAGTGATGTAGTTGTAGCTGAAATATATAGGAGTAATGGCTTTCCATGAATGGGTGCCATAAGAATAGGAGGAGTAGCCAGGTACTCTTTTAATTCTTTGAAGTTATTTTCACAATGTTCATCCCATTTGAAGATGACACCTTTATGTAGCAATTTGGTAAAGGGTTGTGCTCTGTCCGCAAGTTGTGACATAAACCTCCTAATTGACTGGAATCTCCCTTGTAATGTCCTCATTTGACTAATGTTGCATGAAGGATTCATTTCTAGTATAAATTTGAAACAATAAACCCTATTCCTTTTGCTAAAACAATAAACCCTAAGAGCTTTCCTGATTGGACTCCAAAGGCAAATTTCTTTGGATTGAGCCTGAGTTGAAATTTCTCCACATGATCCAATATCTTCCTCAAGTTATCAATATGAGTAGTCATTTCTTTTGATTTAGCTAAGGTATCATCCACATAACCCTCCATGTTTTTATGCATCATATCATGTAATATAGTAGTCATAGCTCTTTGGTATGTAGCACCTGCATTCTTTAACCCAAACGACATAACATTCCAACAAAAGGTTCCCCATGCACATGTGAATGTGGTTTTCTCTTGATCTTCGAGAGCAATTTTAATCTGGTTATTTCCTGAGAAACCATCCATTAATGAGTACATTTGATAGCCTATTGTTAGATCTATGATAATATCAATGTTTGGAAGTGGAAAATCATATTTAGGACATGCTTTGTTTAAGTCTCTGAAGTTTGTATAGAGCCTGATAGATTTATCTGATTTAGATACTGGGACCACATTAAAAATCCATCCTGCGTAAGCGATGACTTTGATGAATCCAACTTTCAATAAATTTTCTAGCTTTGCTTTTACCTGTAATACCCACTCGTGTTTTTCTTTTTATTTTAGGATGCCGTACTCTTTAGGCATCGGTTTTAGTTGTTTGGCCGAATTCTTTTAGGCCACATTTCATGTGGGCTGATATTATTTCATTTGATGATGATACTTGTTTATGATGTTATGATTTTACCTTACGCATAGATAGATGTGATGATGTTATCTTGTTGATTATTATTTGCCGATTTTAGATTATGATATACTTACCCCATACTCGCATGTGTATGGTTGTCTTATATGTGAATGTACTTGTTGATGTGTTGTTGTGGTAGAGGACGGAGACGTAGTTACTTGCTTTGGCGAGATCCACACGTTTGACTGATCCCTATCATTATTTTCAATACTGTATTATGTATGTACATGTGTGTTCTTTGATGACAGGAACGCAGGTATAGGGCATCGTCTTCCCTGAATTGGCAGGAGTGAGCGTGCCCATAAATATTCATCACAACGGTAAAGAGGGGAGGTAACATACAGGTCCAAAACCCTAACCTAAGCCTAATCGTCCTAATGTAGGATGAGTTTCAGTATGACTACCTTATCTGGATTTGTCTAGGTTGACAGAATTCGAATACCCTCTTGTGTTTGTGTGTGTATTGCTTGATTATGTTTTCAGGTATTTTTGATTAATGAGTGTTTTTCCATATTCTGTGAATTAATGGATTATAGTTGAATTAATGATTTAATTATATCCTAAGTTTATTTTAAATAATTAATTAAATTGAAATATTTGGATGTTATGATTTAATTAAATATTTAATTGAAAAACTATATTGTATGTGCTTATATGATTAATTAAATAATTAAATATTTAGTTGCATGTATTATTGTGAGATAAATATTTAATCTATTTAATTAAATATTTTATTAATTATTTGTGCATTATTGTGTTGAAAAAGTATTTCAAATTCAAAAGATCTTAACTTGTAATTAGGAGTTTAGTTTGAGTTGTGGCAATAAAGCACATTTTATTTAATTAAATTGGATTTACTTTCAATTTTGAAGTTGAGTTAAACTAGGGTTTGACTTGGGAGTTGTCATTCACCTTTGCATGTTTTGGAGAATTTGGATCTCTTTAGGAGGAATTGGTCATTCATTCTCTCATAACAGGTTTTTGAAGAATTAGAGAGCTCTTGGTGATTTGGGGATATTTGAAGAATTTTTGATTGTTGTGGATCTTGGTTGCTTCAAAGTTTTAGGGTTTTCTATTGCTTATGTGTGTGTGTGTGTTCGGATCTACATTGTGCCAGATCTGTGGTTGAACTGGGCTTGAGGGTTTCAGATCTACTTTCATCCTCCAAGCTACATTCTTCCGTTTCTAGCATTGGATTAAAGGTAGGTTTCATTTGCCTTGTATGGATTCAATTTCATAGATCAGAGGGTTTCAGTGATGTTTTAATGCGTGTTCTTAAATTTGGTCTTTAAATGGCTTATGAATGTTTTCTATGTTTTTGGGTGATTCTAGAAACTCTAGATCCATACTTCTTTCATTTTCTATCATCTTAGTATTGTAGGGTTATGTTGTCAAAATTTTAGGAAGAAATTCCCTCTAGTTCTCCTATAAAATGAAAAATTAAACCCTTGATATAGTTGGTACTATAGAAGAAATCAAATTTATATTCAAACGATGTTTCATGTTTTTTTTTGGGGGGGGTTTTTGAGGAGCTTGGATCTATGGTTTTCGTAATTATATATTCTCTATTATAATACAGACAAGTTGTCAAAATTTCGTACCTAGATCTCTTACGAAACTCCTAGAAATCAAAAAAATCAACTCTCTCTATAGTCCTAGCTATAATAGGAAATTTAAATTAATAGTTCTTTGTGAATTCATGGTTAAAATTTAATTCATGTTAAAAAATTGAGGTCTCTGTAAAAGTACAGAGTAAGAAAAATCCACTAGTGAAAAAAAAAGAGAAAGAGGGCAAATACTTTTATCTTTTTAGTTATTTCCGTTTTTAGAAATTTTCATTTAAAAATAAATAAAAAAATAAAACTGAGCATACCGTTTTTAAAAATCATTTTTTATTAAAAAAAAAAATTCATTAAAAAAAATGCCATGCGCATAGCGCAGGTTATTTTAATATAAAAAAAAAATTAAAAAAGTTTTGTTTGAGGGGGGGGCGGTGGGCTCCACCCACCTGCCCCACCCTACAGTCGGCTGCGGATGCAGACCGGTCTGCTAGCAGCCGGGCTGCCTTACGGCACTAAGACTGCTACGGCAGCCTAAGGGCGCCGTATTCAAAGGAAGGGGGGGGATCCGCGGGGAACCCGCTTCCCCCCATAGTTTTATTAAAAAGTTTGTTTTAAATTTAATACAATTTAAATTATATTTAGTTTAATTTATAGTTATTTATTTAATGTTAATTAATTTGTTTAATTTAATTTAGTTTAGTTTAATTCATTTTTTTTAAATTTAGTTTAATTCATTTTTAACTTAGTTAATTAATTTTGAATTTTAAAGAGATGTTTAAGTTAGTTGTTTTTTTTGTAATTGGTAATTTTAATTGATAGGTATTTATTCAATCTTAAATTAGTGTATTTATGATTGATTCTTATTAATATGGTGATTATTAGACTTAATCATTGTACATTAATTAGCTAAGGAGGGGAAAATCATGTGAATTGGTATTTAATATATTTCCCTGGTCAAATTGATTTATCTAATGTAAATGGTTATTTTAATTAGTGCATTAGATGTCAGGGGTAGTTTTGAATCGAATTTGATTTCAACGACATTAATTATGTTAGATTAAATTGTAAAATTGGATTTATTAATGGTTGATAAATGGGTTTATTTTATGCACATGGGTGATTTATTTAGATAAAAGTATTATCCACTTATGTTCATTTTTCAGTCCTTTAGGACGTTTTATTTCTATGCATCTTAATGGATCTCTTTTGCTTGAATGTATTACTGTTGTTATCTTTGGGGGCATTAGATGACCTAGGGTGTATACAGAGGCGGGGGGGGGGGGGGGGGGGGGGGGGGGG
>MU222214.1:230874-245682 GCA_018584345.1 Thuja plicata | reverse complement strand
TTGGGATATTAAAATGAATTAATAAGATGTGCCCTCACCCATGCTTGAGTGCTAGTATAGGCTAAAGATGGTTTGGAGAAGATGTTAGTTGCCCTGCGAGGTATCTGACATAGTTAGTGGGCCTTGTCAGTATGAGAGGACATTAGCTCTGTATATGGTCACTTGGGTGCCAAAATCCGTTGTGATTATTTGGGCTGAACTTAAGGGTAGACCTACATGATGACACCTTCCTTTACACATGCTAGATTTCCTACGTTTTCAGTTGCCTCTGGTTTAGTGAGTCTTACCTTTTATGATGATTAGTACACCAGATTAGAGAGCTATCAGGATCCCTTGCCTAGTGGTTATTCTTTCTCAATTTTGGATATCTGATTGGGATCTGTTGTTATCTCCTCAGCACGGTGGGGTGGACCTTTGTGGTTCCACATTGATGGGTGGTAGTGATTCTTTATCCATTGAGATTTGACGTCCTTGTACCCAGTGCTTGATGGTTCTTTGTGGATGAGCTCTTTATGTTCCTTCACCATTATTTATGTATTTGATTATTGTAATCTTGTATTAGAGTATCGCATGTGATACCTAATCTGGAAATTGTAATATTAAGTAGTTTAGTGTGATTACTACATAACTTGCGACATGTGCAGTGGATGTGAGTTATGGTGGTTTCATGGTTATCCATGAGAATTGTATTTATGGTTATGTAAGTTGTATTTATTATGTTTAATTAGATGGAATCTTTTGTTATAATGTTAGTTGTGTTTTTCTTTAAGTAATTCAACGTCATGGGACCCTTGAGTCGTGTAATCTATGTGAGTGTAAGACATGTGTATAAATGGTAATCGCTTTCGCATGATTGTATGTTTCTTTATGTTAACTTAAAAAAAAAAAAATTATTCAGCACACATAGTGACATGTTTAGGTTAATCTCTCTTGGGTTCCATGGCGGGGTGTTACATTACCAGTAATGCAACATGAGGATGCATATTTCTTAGTTTATGCTTCACAGGTTTGATCCCATGAGCTATAGATAAATGGTGCATTATTAATTCAGGATCTAGTCCGGGCATATATGTGTAAGACCATGCAAAGTTGATCTTTTTCTCTTTCAGGAACTCAGTGAATTGTATCTTCTCCTCATTTGACAAAGATTATGCTAGGTGAACAATTTGAGGAACTTCAGCTGTGCCCAAGTTAACTGGTTGTGTTGGTTCTATCAAAACTGAAGATCTTTCTTGAAAGTGCTTAGGGAGGATATCAAGAATCTCATCTTTTGGCACCTCTAGGAGGTTTTCACCATCAAATACATCTTTTTTTTTTACTATTTTATAATCTGACACTGCCACAATGTGGTTTTCACTATCAGTTATTTTCTTCTTCTTTTTTTTCAATTTGAGACTGAGAAACTTGATATCCTCCTTGACATATTCACGCTCCTTTCATTGGTTGAAGAAGGGTAAGATTCACAGGAATTTAGGTAGAAAGCCAAAGTGTAGTCATTAGGGAAGTCTAGGATAGGAGTAGGATCTGTATTAGTCCAATCAATTAGTTCTAGGTTTATTAAAGATAAGGAGTCAGTTTTTTGGGAAGGAAAACATCGCGTCAGCATCAAGACTATTAACTAACATGACATGTTCTATTAAATCTATTTTTGCGATGTTTAGATCAATAAGATTCAGATCGTCATTATCAAAGTCATTGTTAGTTATATGTGGACCAACCTCTAGCGACTCATCAGTGGAAATTTTTTCTTCATCTCTTCGTAGAAGGAGGCTCCTAGCTTGTAGACTCTGAATTCCTTCTAGACCTAGGAAAATACTAGTTTCTTCATCCATGATTCAGGGAAGGAATAACTCCTCTGCTTTGGGAACATCAACAATGTTAGGAGAAATGTTAGAATGCACTATGTGTTCTGATGGAGATGAAAACATGTGAATTACATCTATATCAATGTCCTTTGTGGAAATAGATAGATCATCCCACTCATAATCATGGCAGTCTATTATTTTGTCATCAGACCTGTTTAAAATTCAGCAATAGTTACCTGATGTACTCTATTAGCCTCTTGTAGATCAAAGTATGGTAAATCTAGGACATGTAAATCAATGGTACCTCTGGAGTGTCTTCTGTTATTTCCTCTACCTCTTGAATAGTAACTTGTGTTAACAAAGGGATATGAGTGTCTTGTGGTGTCTCAAAGCTTGGTACATATCTTTCTCCTTGATATTTAGGATACTCTGTACCAATATGTAATAATCTCTGATAGGTCCATTGTTCTAGTTCTATTTCTTCTTCTTCATCATTCCCTTCATCAAAGAATGGACTATCTCTTGAAATAGGGTCTTCAGATTTATTATTGAAACCTAGTCTTGTTTTATCTTTGGTATCCTTGAATTCCATGTGTATAGGTTCAATAAGTCCTTTTCCTTTGTCACCAAAAGGTCCTTTTCCTTTATATCCCATTTGTTTGAGAAGATCATATCCTTTACCATACTTCTCTAGGGATATTTCCACATGTTTTACCTTATTTTCCTTTGGTTTTCCCTGGTAAAGCCAGGCCAAGACTGCTTGTTCTTCGTTGTCATCCCCTTGAGAGGTAGATGCTTTAACCATACCAGTTGCTTTGTGAATTTTTTTCTTTTTAGATGTAGTGGGTGTGAAAGATGTGGAAGGTTTCCAATAGGATCTTGGTGACACTGGAAGTTCTGTCAATGATGGGGTCATGTCCAGCTTGTATTCTCCCATACTAGTTTCTTCAAGTTTTAAGGTCTTTCCAAAGCTTTTCATAACCATGTCTTTGGTAGTCTCAGGTACAATTTATTTTAGAACTTCCTTGTTATGAGGGACCATACTATCTGCTTTAACATTGTTGCAAGTATAACTGGCATCTGCATGAATTGTCATTTCCACCCCATTATGTGGGAATTTGATACACTGGTGGTAAGTAGATGGTACTACTTACATTTCATGGATCCAAGGCCTCCCTAATAGTATATTGTAAGCCAAGGGTAGATCTAGAACTTGACATATCACATTTCTTTCAACTGGTCCTATTTTTATTGGTAGAAAAATGAGACCTTTAGAGGATCTTTCTTCTTCATCATAAGATTTGATAGTGATTTTGCTTCTTGAATCAATGGTTTGTTCTGAGAGACCCAACTTCTTGATTAGATTGAGAGTAGAAATGTTCAACCTTGTGCCTCCATCTATCAATACATGTCTAACATGATATTTGTGAATTAGGACTTCAATATGAAGGGGTTGATTATGCAGATGTGTCAATGATTTATCATCTTCTTCTAAAAAAGAGAGGTAATGTGGTGCTGAGATATGATTAACCATTGCTTGGAATTTTTCTACATCAATGTCCTTTGGCACATTTGCTGCATGCAAGGCTTGTTCAATAATTTCCCTATGCACTGAGGAGATTTTAAGTAACTCAAAGATGGAAATTTGAGCAGAGGGTCGTTGCAATTGATCCACCAAGTTATAGTTTGTTGCAGGAATAGTATATGTTTGTCTTATTTCCACTGGTTCAGGAATAGTGACAATAGGTACCTTGGAAGTTGTTGCTGTTTTTGATGAGGAATTAGGTCCTTTGATTGTGCCTTGTGCTTGACTCTGGGTTACTGCATTTGATTGGGAAGATGTGTCTTGAACACCTTTGATAGTGATCACATTAATTGATTTGGTTTTAATGTCTAACATGTTGATCACATTATCATTATTGGAGTAGGTGTGATTTACTTCATTTCCTTTTCCTTTAGATGCTTCCCCTTTCTCATAATTAGGGAATGGCTTGTTAAATTCCATATAGCCTTCATTAGTGGTGTGCCCTTCCATTTTGATCTCACCTTCTTTAATAAGGTCTTGTATAACATGTTTGAGTTTAAGACAGTTATTAGTCTTGCATCCCTTGTTTTTGTGAAACAATAAGAATTCTCATCCCATCATCTTGGTTTGACTTCTGGTTCCCATGGTTTTGAATCTAGGATTGTGAGAACTTTGTTTTCCAAGAGTGTCTTTAAAATGGTCTTGAGAGGTTCTCCCAAAGGAGTGAATGTTCTTTGAGGTTTGGAAGTCCATGGTCAACCTTGTTGTTCTCATTGTTTGCTTTAGGTACGGAGGTTGTTACCTTGGCATCTTTACTTGCTTGCATGCTATTCGTCGGATTGAAAACTGTTGGTTTAAGATTAGCATTAGACGAATCTACCACTCCATCATTAACAACATTTTTGTTTTGTTTCCACCATTTAGGCTTGTTGTTAGTAGATTTTCTTTCACTTTGGAGAGTGATTTCTCCCTTTTTAACCATGACTTCTTTAATACAGTTGGCATTTTTGATCATCCTATCAAAGCTAGGTGAATCTTGCCTTTGTAATGCATAGTTCAATTCAGGTATCAAGTTATTAACAAAGATTTCCATCTTTTCAGATTCGGGAATAGCCCTTGAATATCTTGCAAATATTTTCCTCCACCTTTGTAGAAAGTGTGTAAAGGATTTGCCGGTTCTTTGCTTAGTGTTACAAAGATCCATCATGGTTACATCATGCTGTATATTGTAGGAGTAATGTTGGATAAATCGTTGCATTAATTCCTCAAAATATTTTACCTTAGGTGTGCGTTTGGAGAACCACTCCATAGCATTTACACCTAGGCTTCCCGAAAATAGTCTCATTAGGTATGTAGGTTCATGCATGTACTCTATGCTTAGAGCACAAAACTCTCTCACATGGTCATGTGGGTTAGTCTCTCCCATATAATTGTCATATGTTGGCCTTGCCATGTTGGGAGGAAATGGAACCATGTTAATACTCTTGTAAAAAGGAAATGGACAAATGGAGTCCAAAGAGTATTTTGTCTTGGGTTTAGCCTTCTCTTGTTTGAGATTCACAAGTTCAGTTTGCATCAAGGTTAGTTGTTTGGTGAGAATAGAGATAGGAGTTGATACCTCCTTTTCCTTTAGTTGTTCAACATCATAATCTTTAGGTAATTTTACTCCAGTGGATGCTAGATGGAGAAAGTATCTCTCTTTGTCTTCACCAATTATCTTTTCCAATGTTCTTTGGAATTTCCTACTTTGTTTGAGTCTATTGTACTCTTCTTCAGGAATCTCCCCATCACTTTCTGAATCAAATAAAGGGTTTTAAATGTGTGGTTCTTCATCTCCACTGCTAGCATCATCTCAATCTTGTTGGTCTTGCTCATGGTTGTATGCTTAAAGGCATTATCCCATTCATTCCTGGCAGCATCCATTTCTGGTGCGGGTGAGTTTGTGTCAAATAGAGGATTGCGAGATGTCTCTCCTTTTTGAAAATGTAGCAATTTAGGAGGTACTTCTGATTCATCAGAAAAATACTTGTTGCATCTTGTGTTAACCATGAAGTTGTGTCTCAACTTTGTCAAATCTTCCTGATAGTCTCAAGTGAGGTCTCAAATCGTTCAAGTGAGTGTGTCTAGGAAGAAGTGTTGCTTGTGTTTTGGTGGAAGTAAATGATTCCAGTGTCAAAGGGTTAGAATGCCCTGATAGTGAGCTAGGAATCAAGTTTTTTGTGAGAGTGAATAGACCACACATTTTGAGACAAATTGTAAGAGTTCAAAATGGCATGCTAGGTAAACCTGAATTTTTTTTTTTGAAACAACAACAATGAGACTAGAAAAATCAACAGGTTCAAACTAAAGAGCCAAAATGGTATCCAAATAAACTAATTTTCTTTGAGAGATAGCTATGCAAGTGCCCACTATCCCAGATGCAACACTCTATATGCAATCTTTTGCAAAACTAGATGTGATCCAAAGTATACTGGATGTGATCTTTCTCCCTAAAAGCGATGCAGGACTGACTAGATGCGAGCTTGCACAACCAGATGCAAGCCCAGATTGACCAAAAATGAATTATTACTATTCTATCAATTTGGTGTCTAATTTGTCTTGAAGTTCATGCAAATTTGTTTGATAATAGTTTTTTTTTGAATCTTTCCAGTGAGTGAAAAATATGGTATGTAGCCAAAGGATTGAATCTTGTTGCTTGTTTGAATGATTTATCTTGTTAATGAACTTTCAAACACATCAAGCATTCTTGCATTGTTAGGGGTGAATAAACACATCCTTACGCCCTATTTTCTAAGTAGAGGATGAAAATCCTTGCTCATAGACTTAGGTACACACTCAAATGCTAAGCAGAATATGGCCATCACCAAGCACACATTGGCTCCAGTCATGATGCCATATTAGCCGACTCCAAACACAAGTGAGGGCATGATATGACAAGTATCTTGGGGCAATTACATTTTTCCTTGCACAAGAATTATCACCCTTTCAGGGATGAATCAGTTATTTCAACTACAAAGTTTGTTGTTTATGATGGGGTAATCCGTTCAAAACCGTCTACCATAGAATTGCACAAGAAAAAATTGAGGCATATAGCCCTATGAGTACTCAAATATGTGTAGTCTCACAAGCAAGATTCAAGTGGCTCTGCTCTACACATACCCAAGCATGTTCAAGGAATGATGTCAAAATTCCAAGAACAAAATTGATTACATCTTCCGAGGCTTTGGTCTACAAGGAATAAATTATTTATAGTGAGTTGGAAGGGTTGGCGTAAAACTTGTCCTCACTTGGGTCATCTTGGGAGATTTTTTCCTCAACCAGTAGGCCCTCTACTATTTAATAAGTATATAAAGGATTAGAAAACTTAGGATTTAGAGATTTATGATTCTTCAAAAGAAGAAGAGCATACTCTCCTATTCCATTCTATTTTCTCCTGAAAATACTCCAATCAGTTTGTTCATTCCCTCAAGAAAGTTGAGCTTGATTTAAATATTTCTAAATTATGAAAATACAGTACGTGAAAGCAAATTTTGTTTTGTTCAATTTCCCCAAAACTAGGTGATATGCTTGTTCAATTACTATCTCCAAAATTTAGACAATGGATGTTTAATTATCCCACAAAATTTAATGACTTGTGTTGTTCAATTACTTTCCAAAGATGAATTAAATGATGTAATGTTTGCTTGTTCATTTACTCCAAATCCCTCTCAAGTCCTAAATCAACTTTTGAGTTTCTTATTTTCCTTGAAGGAAAAGAGGATAATCCCCTGGTTGATTTATTAAGTGATTAGAAAATGTTTAGTTTAAAAGCATAACAAAATAGAAGTCAAGATGGGGGATTGGCCACCTGCAAACCACAAGTTAATGATTCCCTTCCAACTTCTTTTAGAAAAAGAGTCCCTGATAATGATCTGCAAAAAAGAGTTATGTTGTTTAAAGGACAAAGACATAAAATATCAAAGATTAGTGGTTAGACTTCTCAAACTGCAAGTTCAAAAACCAGATGCGATCCTAGATTTCCTGAATATGACCTTCTTTCCCAGATGTGATCAAATACCCCAAAAATGATGAAATGCATACCAGATGTGAGTTTTCACCAAAAATGATGCAGAATTTCTGGGATGTAATCCTAGATTTTGTGATGCAACCGCGTATCTTGGATGCGAGCCTTTACGACCAAAAATGACCCTGTTCCAGAAACTTGAGAGGAAAAATTAGTAGAAAATGAAGGGAAAATGAGGTAGAATGTGAGATTCTACCCCACGATGGGCACCAGAAATGTGTGTGTGATTTTATGCACCTATTGAGAATGACACAACACTTTAATAAGTCATTATATTAGTGAAAGATCATAAAACCAAGGGTTTGATATTAATCACTAAAACTGACCTATTGCTTCCTATCTAAGAAGAGTTTGAAGAATGCAATAATATGCCCTCAAATTATGCATAAATCAGTGACAAAAACAACCTAGAATGGAAGATTCAAATAAAATTAATCTAATATGCTCAAGAAAAGTCCATCTTTAACTCCAAGATGAAAGATTATAACAATACAACTATTAGAGCTAAAAAGAAATATAAGTCCCTAAAAATATGAGCAACATAACTTTTCTCTTTCAACTCTCCAAATATGGGCAGCATAAGGATGCTTTCAACTATTAAAATTCAGGGCCATTTGAGCTCAAAAACCATCCAATTTATAGAAAGAAGGGAGGAAGGGGAGAAGACTCTAGAAGGGAAGCCATTAATGAGGGTGTAAGACTCATTAATGAGGAGTGTGGAAGAGAATGTGTAAGAGGCATTAATTCTTCATTTATGAAAGAATTTATGAGGCATGGGTGAGGGTTTAAGAAGAATGGGTGTGGGTTTAAGGTCAAGCTTGAGAACGTTGACTTTTGGGGGAGGGTTGAATCCCTAATCACAAAATTAGGAATGTGACAAGCTTAGGGGTAGCTTAGGATTAAGATTAAGGCTTAAGATAGGTGATTAAAGAGATAGATAAGATAGAAGAGAGAATGAGTGGAGGGGGGATTAGCTAATTAAGGTTAATTAACTAATTAAGAAGAATTAGCATGTGAGAAGGGGTTGGGATGAGTTTGAACTCATGGTTGGGTAGTTGAGATTGGTTAGGTTAGAGGGAATATTAATGAAATGAAATATGTAAATAATATATTCACTCAATAATAGGGATTTTAATTAATTATTTAAGCTATTGATTGTTTTGTAATAATTAATTAGGACTATAGCCAAATTGAATTAATTAGGCTAGGGGATTGACTTTTGCAAGTGATGAGGTATAATTAGGATTTTATTTAATTCCTTTTTAAATTAATTATCTTAGCCATGTTTTTGATTTGAATTGATTGAATTGAATTGATTTGATTGGATTGGCTAAAGTAATTAATGTAAATTAGTGATTAAATCACTTAGGAAATTAAATTTGATTTGAATGAATTATGTCAGTAATTTGAAGGATTGTTTTGACATAATTGGGGGTATGATCACACATAGGGAAAATAGGGTCTATAGTCAGAGAAGATCAAATTAGGGTGGTTACAACTATTTCTATGGACTTTATTATTGGTCTACCTATGTCTTCTTGCTGTCATGATGCCATCATGGTGACAGTGGATAGGTTGACCAAAGTTTTCCACTTCTCACCTGTATGTACCACTTTCACAACACCTGCAATAACACAAGTATTCTTGCGAGACATTGTCAGGATCCATGGAATTCCTCTTAAGATTATATCTTATCAAGATTTTCTCTTTACCTCTTCATTTTGGATAGATTTACAAACAACATTAGGCACCAGTCTTAATTTTAGTACAACCTATCACCCTGAGACAGATGGGCAGACTGAGAGAATTAATAAGGTTTTAGAGGATATATTGCAGATGTATGTTATGGATCACCAGTCCAGATGGGAATAGTACCTACACTTAGCAGAGTTTTCCTACAATAATGGGCATCACACATCCTTGGGTATGCCTCCTTATTAGGCCTTATATTGAAGGCCATGCCAGACACCATTGAGTTGGGACAAAATTGAGGATAGGGTATAAGTTGGGCTAGAGTTCGTTAGGGATATGGAGTAGCAAGTTGTTTTGATCAAGTAGCGTCTCTGAGAGGCTTAGGATAGATAGAAGAAATATGTAGACGTGAAGAGGGTTGATAGAGTCTACATGGTTAGAGACAAGATTTTTCTGAGAGTGCGTCTGCATAAGAGTCTGATCCATTTTGGAAAATTCTCTAAGCTCACACCCCAATTTGTAGGAACTTTTGAGATTTTGGAGAGGATAGGACCAATTTTCTATTGTCTAGCTCTACCACCTAGCCTATCATGCACCCACGATGTGTTCCATGTTTCTATTCTACAGAAATATATTTATGATGAGTCTCACATTATTGATTGGGATGCCCTATAGGTGGATTCAAATGGATAGTTGGCCCTGGAGCCCATCCACATACTGGCTCGATGGACATTGGCTCTTTGAGGCAGAGAGATGGACTAGGTTAGGGTCCAATGGGACTATTATGATGAGGTCATAACCTCATGGGAGGACGGAACATGTATGAGGCATGAGTACCCCCACCTTTTTGATGAACTCTAGGAGCAAGTTCATGCCTAGAGGGGGAGGATGTGAGGTCCTACCCCGACCATATTTTCAGAGTTGATACTTTTATATTTTGTTTATCAGGATGATACACTATCTTTGATACATTGACTTGTTGGGAATGGATTTCATAACATAGATACTATGTGATGAAACTATTTTGATGATGTTTGGATATATTGTTATATGCTTATGATTTTAGATCTTGATGACATGTTTTAACAAGTTTTCCATTTTATGTTTATGCAATTTCAATTAGGTCATGTGATATAAATGTGGACTTACGAATTTGAATTTTGCAAATGATCCATAATGGTTAATTTTGAATGTTAGATAAGTGATTTTGAGGATTTTGTGATTGATCAATTATATGTATATGGATGACCTAATTCTAAAAGTAATGTTTAATTCATGGTTAGTTAAATGTATTATAATGTATAGTATCATGTATGTATGATTTCTTCCTTGGACCACTAATGCTTTGTTCAAGTGTGCAGGTGAATAAACCATGGATTCAAACTGGGGAAACAAGTTTGGATTAATGTTAAAATTCTTGTTAAGCCAAGGTTGACCCTAAAAGAGGGAAATAACCTCATTTTAATTTAATTTATGTTTGTAAATGTTATTATGCATGTATGTAAACATAATTTGTTCAATTTATGTAAATTCCAACTAGGCATGCCAAGTGCATGTAAATGTGATGTGCTTTGTGGTGCCAATTGGCACATGCAAATGTAAGTTGAAATTCCCATGGGGTTAAGGGAGGTTAAGGTTTCACCCTAGGATTACCTTGTATAGTTCCCATGTAGGGTTAATTACCTTGGAAGCCTAAACCATGAGTCCCATCATAGAATTTTGTGGGTTAACTCTTAGTGAGTTTTAGAGGGGTTAAAATGAGGCCGGGGGGTAGTTAAGGTTAAGAATAACTAGTAATATATGTATAATATGGGTTATGGGTTATATTTTGATGATTAGAGTGTCTAAATCACATTTATGACCCTCTAAAAATGTCATTCTTGAAAGGTGGAAAAAATTAGAATGTGGGAAGACCATATCCTTCTTCAAGAAAGTGGGTCTTCTTTTAATGCATGACAGAGGATAAATGTGAAGGAGAGAGGAAAAGTGTGAAGGGGAGAGTGAATAAAGTCACCTATCATTATGTTTTTTAGGTGAGATTTGGAGGGAGAGCCTTTTTAGGGGAAATGGGGAGGAGAATTGGGGTTGATTTCCCACTCTCCATTTTTGGGAGACTTCTTGTTGATTTTGGAGGACTTGCTAGATTGGATCTAGGAGAGGAAAAGATAAGGAGAGAAAGGAGGCTCAACTTAATTTCATAACCATTTACTTGGAGTAAGGTTGGTGCTCCCAAGCCATGAAAAGCTCCTTTGTGTTTCTTATTTTCAACTTTGAATGATTCTTGTTTCTTGTAATCTATCTTGTGTGATTTTTTATCTTGTTGTGGAAGTGTATGTTGTGAATTTTATTGCCTTACATGTTTTATTTGTTTTATGCATTGTGGTGTTCATGGGTGCAACTCGCTAATCTCACCCTTGGGAAGGAAGAGAGCCATTGTGGGTGAGGGGTTTTAGGGAAGACCTTGTAGTGTAGAGTCTCTTCTTGGGAAGAAGAGGGAGAATACATGGATGTATGGGCTCCATGTTCCATATTTTCTATTCTATTCTTGGGGGTGATAAGGGATAATTTTGTGAAATTGGGAGGTTTGGAGTTGTTGCATGAAATCCTTGGGAAGGCATGTAAATTTAGCTCAATTGTGTTGTTATTATTTTGGCATATCTCCTACTTGGTAGTTTCCACCCTCACCCCATTATTTGGGTCCAAGGAGACCCAATTGTGAAAAGCTTTGAAGGGAGTTAAATATTGTGATGCTTGAGGATTTTCCTGTGTTTGTATGAGTGTCATATTGTCCAATCTTGTTTCCCCTAGCTTGGGGGTGGTATCTTAGAGACCTAGGATGGGAGGTGAGCTCCCATGGTTTGTTCCAAAGTTTTTTTTTGATTGCATATTTTGGCTGTCTCATTCTACTTGGAAGAGGATGTCCAAAGCTTGGAAAGAATGAATTGTTTGTTTATTATTACAAATTGTGAATGTAAAGCCACGAGGCTAAATATTTTTGTAGTTATGTCACAAATTTGGAAGGAAAACTGTTTTGAAATTGTAAGGAAATCTCTTGAAAGTTTGTTGTAACATATGTGCTTTGTGCTATGATAGAATTAGAAAATAGATTAATAAATTCTGTATAAAAATCTTCTTTCTGAAAATTTCCAAAATGTGAGCATTTCCTTTCTTATATAGATAAACCTAATATTCAACTTATTCTATGTTTATATTAATGCCTTTTCATTCATGCATTTTACAAATCAAAATAAAGAATATTCTACTTTTCAAAATATGTCATTATATGAAAATTTGCATTTAGACAAAGGAATCTTATGAATTACATTATGTTTCCTGCCTCAGTTTATACTAAGATAGAGTTAATTCTAGGTTAATGAATTCTGTATAAAAAAATGTGTTCTAAAAAGAGAGAGAGAGAGAGAGAGAGAGAGAGAGAGATTTTTCCAGATTTATAGCATTCTCTGTATTAATTAAATGAACCTAAAAGCTGTCATTTTCTTGGTATATTGATGCCTTTAAAATTAAAACATTCTGTAATTTTAAAAAGAAAATAATACGATTTCATAAAGGTGTTTCCTGCATGTAACATTTGCAAATAGACAAATGAACACACATATATACATCCTGGAAATTCTTCTCATAATCTGTCTATTTATGATTTTTCTTTTATAGTCAACTTAATTTTTTTTCCAGATATGCAATGTCATTCTATGGTTACACACACACACACACACATGTATATATGTATGCAGGTATGTATGTATGTATGTATGTACATGGTTACATACCTATATATACACCTATTTATAAATATGTCTTTTTTTTTACAGAAACTTAAACAGTTAAGAAATTTCCATCTATTTGCATGATTTCAGATAATGTAGAAAAATATATTTTTATTCTGTAATATTTCCAAGTTCTGGCCTTTGATAATTATTAGTCATCTATTTAATAGTTATGTTTAGAAGAAAAGAATAACACATGTTTATATCTAAATCTATAATTTGCCTTTTCACACTTATGATATTTTATAGAATGTATGTACAGAAATATATATACATATATATAAATATATATCAAGAAAACTTACAAAAATATAACAAACATTTTAAATTTTTAAAAAAATTGGAATAAAGAAAAGATTGCTCTTTTCTTTGGTGCTGCATGATTATTTTAAAAAATATAAATAAATAAATAAATAAATATCTATATATATAATTGGGAGGGTGGAGAATCCACCTTCATCGCGGCTATGTGCGGGAGTGGTGAGAGGGAGGCACGACCCCCCTCCCCCACCACTATGGTGGTCGCAGCCACCACAACCACTACACAACAGTGACGTATGCCACCGACTGTGTGGAGACCGTGGGGCAGCACCACCACAGTTGTGGTGGGGGGCCACACCCACTCACACTCCCCTTCACTTGATGCTAAACACTCTGTGCTCCAAAACCATATATAAACCGCCCCCATTAACCCTTGCAAAAAAAAATGCAAAATACTTCTTGATTTGCACACATGAACCAGATTAAACATCCATAAAGACGTTAGGGTTAGGCAGAAAAAATAAATAAATGGGGAAATGTGGAAGAGAGAGTAGAATGATATGAGTAGTTTCATTTGGGATCCTCTTTTGAATCCCTAACCCTAATTTTGAATTAGGATTAGGGAATTCAAAATGAGGAGTTGAATTTAAAATTATTTTTATATTTACTATATGAATCCTCATATTGTATTTTATGTGGGCGAGTTTTAAAATCATTTTTAAGGAAAAAAAATTAATTAGACTTAAAATTTAAAATGACATCTAAAATGTTCTTAGACTTAATCAATATCTAGAAATGATAATAGTATATGGAATTGATGTAATATATAGATTAATCTTGAAATTTAATCAACTTAGTCTAATGGTGTCTAATGCTAGTGGTGTCGAGATTAATTAATGAGCACTATTATATTATTATCTTTTTAGAGATTCTAATTTAATAATTACATTGACTTTAATTAAAAATTGCATAGACCCCAACATTATGGCTTCACATTTATCAATAAATATCAGAACTAAGTGTTGTAATTAAATTAGCACTGAGCTTAGAAATTAATTAATTAATAACACTTTTATTAAAAAACCCAACTTTTGCTAAACACTCTTCTCTAAGGTATTTAAAAGTGTTTGTATGCCTCTCTTTCGATTCCCATAGCTTTCCAAAGGCGAGGGTTAGTAGCAAAGGTTTCATAAATGAATGCAAATCAAGTATATAATGACTAATAAATGAATACTAGAAATGTGATCAATAAAATGTACAAGCAAGAGAAAGGAAGACAAATAAATGCAAACCCCACGATGCTTGAAGCTTCTATTGTTTCTCTCTACTCCTTCTGAAACGCTAATCTTGATGCTCAGTATTGGCGGGGCATCGTCTATGACTTGAGAAGCGTCGAGAATTTGATAATTGAAATGTGTGTGTGTGGTCGCAAGATGGCTTGAATGCTAGAACCAAAATGACAGAGTAATGGCGCACGAGAGCTTGAAATCCTGGACCCTTCAAATGGTTATGCAGGGTTTATTATATAGGATTTGGTGATGATATGAACAGTTGAGATCAATCCCAGAGATGGGGAGATGAACAGTTGAGATCAAAAGGAACAAGAGAGGTCCTCAGTAAACTCCACCTCTTCATTTGGTAAAGAGGAGATAGAGTTTGGTTAACTGAAGAGCTAAT
>MU222214.1:182620-199990 GCA_018584345.1 Thuja plicata | reverse complement strand
CAAGGTTAACTCCTGATTCAGCAAGTTTGGATGCATGGGGAGAAGAAGACCTAATCAAAATCAGCGTTCTTGCTATGGAAAAAGAAAAGGAAAAACAAGTGATGAGGAACCCTCACTTTTTGGAAACAGTGAACATTCTGAATGACTTAGTGCCGGCTGACCAGAGAGTAGCCAAAGTCCAATCAGTTGAAGATGTGGACAATATTTTGTCAAACTTCAAATCACATTTTATAAGCTTAGTAGACTCTGCTACTAAGATTGCAGAAGATGAATACAAGAAGGAGAGACTAAATGATTTGGTAAATAACTTTACCTTAGACTTGAACTCCTTAAAGACTGGACAATCTATATTGAAGGAATTGGCAAATAAAGGAAAGAGAGTCATAGCAAACTGTATGGACAGAGTGAAGCTCACCTATGAACACACCAAAAAGGTAGAAGAAGTAGAGTTAATGATAGATAGCATAAGAAAATCAGTTGAAACTTCCACGCAAGACATGAACATATGTAACAATGTCTACCAAGGGCAGTTAGATAAAATTGAGAAAGCAAAGTTAGAAATCAGCAAGATAAGGGTAAGGCAAACCCAGTTAAGAAATGCACTTGCGCCATCCTTAACAGTCCTCAATGAGAACATCAAACAGATTGATGCCACTATTGTGATATATGATCAAGGTCCCTACATGGATCTAATAAAAATGGAGAAGCTGACATATGCATTGTGCACACATCTACAAACAGTTGATGCTATGAAGGTATTTTGGCATAAAGAGATCCAATCTCTTAAAATTGTGTACCCTGAAGTGTATATGGAGTAAGTATGCAGTAGACTTACAAGTGTTTGTACACCTTTTTCATTAATGTCAAAGGGGGAGTAATATAGAATGTGTATATGTGGAGAAGTATATGTATATATGATGTTATATAGTCACTTTTTGTGTTAAGTCATTTTGAGTAACTTGATCACATTCCTTTGTTGCCATAAATGAAAAAGGGGGAGATTGTTGGCAATTTGACTACTTGAGGATGCATGACTCATTTTGTGTTGTTATCATGGCAACAAATTCATGTTTAGTCTCTATCTTAAAAGACAAAATGACTAAGTAAGGAAAATAGGGTAGACAGAGATACTCAGCGATCAGCACAGCAACGCACATGTGAGAGATCGATTCAGCATATGCACATTCAGATATAAGTTGCATGACATGTGTACATGCTACATCCAGACACACATAGTATGGAACTACAGTACAGAAAAGTTACAAGCAGATCAATAGACCAGCAGTCCAGGAGATAGAGCATGGAAGTCAACTAAGTATTTTGATCAGCGTGTGTTATTTTATAATGTAATGGCTAAGCACCTTTGGTTATATGATTGTAATGATGTAATTAAAATTGTAGTAAACACGCTTAAGCGGACTTTTTCAAAAGCGTTGTATATTTTGTTTTAGGGCCGACTAGTGTTCTGTTTTGGGTCGCACCTATTCGGATTTGAATATATAAGTATGTAATGTAAAGATATGATAGAAGTGTCAATTATCATGAAAGAGGAAGATACATAGGGATAGTACTATGAAGTCAGTATATGATATAGCTCTTTGAGAGAGTAAGAGAATTTGTGCATACGTGGAACTGATCAGACAAACAGTGGCATCAGAGCAATTCATTTTGATATAGTGCATATCATCTTTCAGAAGGTTGTAGCCTTCATCTTATTGGGTAGTAAGCCATATACCTTTAACAGGGTTTTGTAAAAGACTCCTAACAGGGTCCGACCTTTAGCTAGGTCATTGTACTCATATTGTAAAGACTGCTTCTAATAGGGCAAAGGAACTCTCACAAGTTCATTATACTTAGTACAATATTTGTGGGTACTAATTCCTACCGGGGTTTTCCTCTGATCAAGGTTTCCCCGTAATCATATCATGTGTTATGATTTTTTATGTTAATCTTCATTCTATGTTTGATTGATTTATGTTTAAGTTGTTGAAAAAGTAATTAATAGACAAACACTGATTCCACCCCCCCCCCTCTCAGTGTTTCTAACATATGTTGTACACCTAATTTAGAATTTAATTAGAAATAGACAAGGAAATTGGTTCAACCTAACCTTAGTTTACACATAAAAAGGATCGAGATATATGCGGCTATCCACTCATGTTGGCAGCTCTTACCATAAACATCCAAGTTAGGTGAAATATAAAGGATCATTGAAACAATCACCATATGCAGAAAAAAAATAAAATGTTATGCCCCCTATCATTGCAACTCTTTGTCTTTGAATAGACCCCATGGAGTAACTCAGAAGACATAACAAGCAACAATTGATAATCAGTCAATTTTTTTTTATAATTGCTTACATGCCCTAGTTTGAAACATCATTGGACCATGAAAAAGATTCATAATCAATCCAAGACCAGTCTATATGTGTTTATGTGGTATTGAGGAATATTGTTGATTCATTTGTCAATCACAGGAGAGAAATCATCAATTGCAACTTGGAATTTAGCAATATGTTTTTATGTCTGAGTAAGTGAGATAAACTTTATCAGTAATTGCAATACAATGTATTGTTAAGGAAAATTGTTTGATTAAAGTGTTGAGAAACACTAGTATGATGTCAGTTACAGGTAGGTGGTGTTTAAGAAACACCCTTGTTTGTGATAGTGATGTTTTCACACATGTATTAAGAAATATTATTTGTAGTGGAAAACCTTCCTAGACAAGGACCTAGGACAACCTAGCAAACACTGATCAAACATGCTAGTAGAGATGCCCCCAGCATAGAATGACTATCCCTAAGACGCAAAAGCAGAAAAATCTCAGGCAAGGATAAAACAATTGTGAGGAATTCAGAGTCAATAAATAGCACAGGTGTGATCATGAAGGATTAGTGTTAGTAGTGCATTGATAGATGGATCATGGAGTACAAGTGACGCCTATTTTCTAGGTTTTCACCACTCGAAAAAGCTTTTTATTTTTTCTACCAAGATACCTGTTTGCCAAGTTTTCGCCAAGGCACTTTTTTATTTTTCTATTTTTTTGTTATTTTTTCTTTTTTTTCTCTTTTTTTGGTATTTTCTGAGAATCATTTCCACTGTACGGGATCTTCAGCCGGATGTCAAGCGTATAACTACTTCAAGTGTAGGGTATTGATTGGACTAGGAAGGAAATATCCCTCAGGTATGGCTAATTGATAAGCTCCTATCCCAAAAGTATCTATTATAATAAAAGGTCCCAACCAATTTTGTTCAAAATTGCCTTTTTGTTCTCTATTTGGCTGATTTTTAGGATTCTCTCTTAGAACGAGATCCCCCACTTGAAATTGATGTGGCTTTACTTTCTTGTTGTACCCTTTTGACATTATTTTCTAGTACACCTTGAGGTGATTGAACACTTGTTTTCCACGCTCATCTAGTATTTCTAGTGTATGAACCCTATTAATGTGGTATTGTTCATCGATAACAAGACCTTAGAGAGATACTCGCAAAGATAGAATTTATACTTATATTGGTAGAGATACTCGCAAAGATAGAATTTATACTTATATTGGTAGAATAGCTTCTACGCCATAGACTAGAGAAAATGGCATAGCTCCTGTTGGTGTTTTGATACTTGTTCTATAGGCCCACAGTGTCAGATTTAATTGTAAATGCCAGTCTCTGCTAGACTTACTCACATTTCTATGTAAGATTTTCAAGATGTTCTTGTTTGAATCCCTAGCTTGTCCATTACCTTGAGGATAATAGATTGAAGAACAATGATGAGTGATATGAAACCGTGTACAAAGTTCCTTGATTTATTGGTTTTTAAACTGACCCCCATTATTAGTTACAATAGAAGAGGGTATCCCATACCTACAAATGATGTAGTTCAAGATGAACATGACAACCTGTTTTCCAGTGGCTTTGATTTGCGACACTGTCTCAACCCAATTAGTGAAATACTGTGTGGATGTGATGATGTATTTGTGTCCACTTGAAGAGTTAGGATAAATATGTCCAAAAGATCAAAGGCCTATTTCTGAAATGACCAATGTCTTATAAAAGGTATGAGTTCTCTGGCGGGAGCATGGATAAGGTTGCCATGTGTTTGAAATTTGTGACATGTTTTAGAAAATTTCACAACATATTTTTCCATTGTAGGCCAATAGTATCCAACTCTTAAAAGTTTCTTAGCCAATGAAAAGCCATTCGAGTGCGATCCACATACACCTTTGTGAACCCCTTTCAATGTGTGCTCAGACTCTTCTTGTTCTAAACACCTAAGAAGCATTCTGTCAAGACCTTGTTTATTTAAGTTAGTAGTAATGAGGACATAACATTATGTTGTCCCTAATTAAATCTCATTTTTCATTCCTAGATAGGCCATTAGGTAAGGTTTGATCAATAAGAGAAGCAGTTATTTTGGTATATCAGGATTGGTCTTGGGCATTTAAGACACAAATAACTTTGAATTTAGGTGTGTCAAAGGCTGGAAAGGATAATTCTTCCACCAAGAAGTCATAGAAAAATTGGTGTTCCTCTAGTTGTAACATGGATGCTAGAGTAGCCATAACATCTGTAGCTTTGTTTAATGTTCTTGGAATTTGTTGGAATGTGATGAAAACAAAGTACTTTTTGAAATCTTCTACCAGCTATTTTTAAGGCATCAATTTCTCATCTTTTGTCTGATAATCACCATTCACTTGGTTGATAATGAGTTGAGAGTCACCATACACATGTAACTCTATGATTTTCCATTCCATATCTAGCTTGAGCCTGTTCACCAATGCGTCATATCCTGAGATGTTATTAGTGCATGGAAATATCATTTTATATGCCTTAGGTATCATGTAGCCTTGATGAGTGATAAATAGTACCCCTTCTCTAGATCCTTGTTGTGTGAAAGAACCATAAAAATACATCTTCCAAGGATATTATGTTAAGTGCATGATTTTCTCATCTATAAATTATATAATTAAAGGTGCATCATCTTGCAATGGTGAATCAACAAGTTGATCTGCTAGCACTTGTCCTTTGATATCTCATATGTCTACATACTTGATATCAATTTCACTTAGTATCAAGAACCATTTTTCTAGTCTTCCTGTCAATGTTTTACTCAAGAGGTATTTGAGAGGATCAATTTTCATGATAAGTTTCACTGTATGCAAGAGCATGTAGTGTCTCAACTTCTGGGATGCAAAAACAACTGCCAAGCAAGATTTTTCAATGACACTGTAGTTGAGTTCATAAGACACCAAGGTCCTGCTAATATAATAAATCACCCTTTCCTTTTTGTTTTCATCCTCTTGGGCTAGAAATACTCCAAGAAATGTAGTCATAGCTGAGATATAGAGTAGCAATGGTTTTCCATGAATAGGCACCATGAGAATAGGAGGAGTAGCTAGATAGTCTTTTAATTCTTTGAAATTATGTTCACAATGCTCATCCCATTTGAAAGTAACACCTTTATGTAGCAATTTTGTGAAAGGTTGTGCTCTGTCTACTAGTTGGGACATGAATCTCCTGAAGGGCCAAAGTTTTCCTTGAAGAGTCCTCATTTGACTGATATTGTGAGGAGGTGACATTTCTATTATTACTTTTACCTTTTTGGGGTCCACCTCAATTACTTTAGCTGATACAATAAACCCTAAGAGTTTCCCTGATTGGACTCCAAATGCACATTTCTTTGGATTGAGTCTTAGTTGAAATTGCTCCATGCAATCTAGGATCTTCCTCAATTCTTCAATGTGAGTTTTTAATTTTCACTTGGCTAATGTATTTTCCACATAGTCCTTCATGTTTTTGTGTATCATGTCATGGAAAATTGTCATCATAGCTCATTGATACGTAGCTCCAGTATTATTTAGCCCAAATGACACAATGTTCCAGCAAAATGTTCCTTGTGCACATGTAAATGTTGTCTTTTCCTGATCCTCAAGAGCAATATTTATTTGGTTATAACCTGAGAATCCATCCATGAGTTAATACATTTGATATCTTGTTGTAAGATCTATAATCATATCAATATTTGGAAGTGGGAAATCATCTTTAGGACAATCTTTTTTTAAGTCCCTGAAGCCTGTGCAGATCCTGATAGACTTATATATTTTAGAAATGGGTACCACATTAGAAATCCATCTTGCATAATTGATGACCCATATAAATCCAACCTTTAAGAGTTTTTCCAGCTCCGCTTTCACCAATAATGCCACATGTGGGGTGCATCTTTCTTAGTTTTTGTTTGATGGGTTTAATTCCAGGAGCTATAGATAAGTGATGCATTATTAACTCAGGATCTAGTCTGGGCATACCAGTATAAGACCATGAAAAGTTGATCTTCTTCTCTTTAAGGAATTCAATAAATTGTATCTTTTCTTCTTCTGATAATGATTGCGGTAGGAACCAATAAAAAAAATGATTGCGCTTGGTGAACAAATTGAGGAGCTTTTGCTATGTTCAAATTAATTGGTTGTGTTGGCTCTATCAGTACTAAAGATATTTCTTTAAATTTCTCAAGGAGGATGTCAATAATATCATCTTTTGGAACCTCTGAGAGGTTTTCACCATCAGATACATCTTTTGTTTTTACTATTTTAGAACCTAATATTGCCACAACATGGTTTTTACCATCAGTTCTTTGTTTTTGTTTTTTTTTTCAATTTGTGACTAAGAAACTTGATTTCCTCCTCTATCAAGTTCACGCTCCTTTCATTTATGGAAGATGGATAAGATTCACAAGCATTTAGATAACAAGCCAAAGTATAGTCATTGGGAAAGTTCATGATAGGAGTAGGGTCTGAATTGGTCCAATCAATAAGGTCAGGGTTTACAGAGGATAATGATTCAGAGGTTTGTAAGGACATCATCGTGTCAAATTCAATACTATTAACTGACAAGACATGTTCTATTAAGTCAGCTTCTATAGTGTTTAGATCATGAAGAGTTGAATCATCATTATTACAGTCGTTGTTAGTAATATGCGGACCTAAATCTAGCGACTTGTTAGTTTATCTTTCTCTTTCTTCTCTTATCATATTGAAACTCATATCTTGTATCCTTTGAAGTTCTTCTAGACCTAGTAAGACACTAGTGTCTTCATCAATAATCCTAGGCATTGCCATCTCATCTGATCCCGTGACAACATTAGTATTATAGGAAGTGTTAGAAATTTTTACTCTCTCCAATGGAGGTGAAAACTTATGGATTCCATCTACCTCAATTTCCATGGTAGCATCAGACATTTGATCCCATTCATAATCATGTGAGTTTGTGATATCATCATCAGATCTATTTAAAAACTCAACAATAGTTACCTGATGTACCCTATTAGCCATTTGTGGATCAAAGTGTGGTAAATCTAGGATATGTGAAATTGTCACCAATTGCCCACAGTTAGGATGTACATTTTGTTGTTGAGGGATTTCTTCATTAGATTCTTCTGGTTGTGGGACTTTTGTAGAGTCTTCTTCTTCTTCCTCTACTTCTTGGATATCGGTTTGTGACAACAACGGAACATGATGCTCTAGTTGTGCTACAAAAGTAGGTACATATATTTCTCCTTGATATTCTAGATCCTCAGTACCAATGTGCAATAATATTTCATATGTCCAAGGTACAAGTTCTATTTCTTCCTCTTCTTCATCACTTCCTTTATCAAAGATTGGACCATCTCTTGAGGTGGGGTGTTCTAAATTGTTATTGAAACCTAACCCTATTTTGTCTTTCGTGTCTCTGAATTCCATGTGTATAGGTTCAATGAGTCCTTTTCCCTTATCTCCTAAAGGTCCCTTCCCTTTGTATCCCATTTGTTTAAGAAGGTCATAACCTTTTCCATACTTTTTGGGAGATATCTCAACATGTTTTACTTTATTTTCACTCTGTTCCTCCTTATAGAGCCAAGCCAAGACTAATTTATCTTCTTTTTTGTCCTCTTGAGAAGTAGAGGCCCTAACCATACCAGTTGGTTTATGAATTTCTTGTTCTTTTGATGCAGCCAGTGTGAACGATGGGGAGGGTTTTCCATAAGATCTTGGAGACATAGAAATGTTAACCAATGATTGCATCGTGTCTAGTTTGTATTCCTCCATGCTATTTTCTTCAAGTTTTAGTGTCTTTCCAAAGCTTCTCATCACCATATCTTTAGAGGTTTTAGGTGGGAACTCTTTTGGGACTTCCTTATTGTGAGGAACCATACTTTTTTCTTTAACATTGTTGCAAGTGTATCTTGAATTTATAGGAATTGTCACTTCCACCCCATTATGTGGGAATTTGATGCATTGGTGGTAAGTAGATGGTACTTCTTGTATTTCATGTATCCAAGGTCTTCCTAGTAATATGCTATAGGCCAATGGCAGATCAAGAACTTGAAAAATCACATTGCGTTCAATTGGTCCTATTCTTATTGGTAAAACAATTAGCCCTTTGGATGATCTTTCTTCTTCATCGTAAGCCTTGATGGTTATCTTACTTCTTGAATAATTTTTTTGTTCTGAAAGACCCAATTTCTTGATCATATTGAGAGTATATATATTCAACCCTACACCTCCATCTATCAATACACATTCTACATGGGATTTATGGATCAAAACTTCAATGTGAAGGGGCTGATTATTGGGATGAGTCAAGGATTTGTCATATTCCTCTGAAAAAGAGAGGTAATGTGGAGCTGATATGTGATTGACCATTTCCTAGAAATTTTCCACATCTATGTCTTTTGGAACATTTGTGGAATGTAGGGCTTGTTCAAGAACTTCCCTATGCACTAAAGAGATCTTTAATAACTCAATATAGAAATTTGAGATGAGGTCATTTGCAATTGGTCTACCAAGTTATAGTTAGTAGATGGTATAGTAACTATTTGTCTTGTCATTTCTGGTTTAGGAATTGTGACAACTGGTGTTTTAGATGATGTCACTTTTTTAGATGAGGAATTAAATCCCTTTAATCATGATTTGTGCTTGGCTTCGAGCTACCACATTCGTATGTGTTGATTTGTCTTTGACACCTTTGATAGTGATCACATTGATTGATTCACTTTCTATGTCCAACATATTGATCACATTATCATTATGAGAATAGGTATAATTGACTTCATTTCCCTTTCCTTTAGAAGCTTCTCCTTTTTCATAATTGGGAAATGGTTTATTATATGTTGTGTGGTCTTCATTAGTGGTATGTCCTTCCACTTTGATCTTTCCTCCTTCAATGATATCTTGTATAATGTGTTTGAGCTTAACACAATCATTAGTCTTGTGTCCTTTATTTTTATGGAAGTCAATATAGGAATTATCGTTCCACCATCTTGGTTTTACTTCTGGTTCCCATGGTTTTGACTTTGGTATAGTGAGGACTTTGTTATCCAAGATAGTCTTTAAAATTGTCTCAAGAGGTTCTCCCAATGGAGTAAATGTTCTTTGAGGTCTAGATGTCCATCATTTACTCTTTTTGGTATCATTGTTTTCTCTTGGTATTGTGGTTGTTACCTTAGCTTCTTTTCTTTCTTGTAGGCTGTTTGTGAGATTAAATAGAGTTGGTTTAGCGTTTGTATTCAAGGATTCCACCACTCCATAATTAACAACATTTTTGTTCTTTTTCCACCACTTAGGCTTGTTTTTATAGTTGTTAGATGTATTGTCACTTTGGAGTGTGATCTCTCCTTTCTTGACCATAACGTCTTCAACACAGATAGGGTTCTTGATCATTCTATCAAAACTTAGAGAATCTTGCATCTGTAGAGAATATTTCATTTTGTGTACTAAGTTATTAACAAATATTTCCATATTTTTAGATTCAGGTATTTCTCTTGAGTACCTTGCAAAGATTCTCCTCCATTTAAAAAAGTGTGTGAAGGATTCACCTGTTCGTTGTTTTGTGTTGCAAAGATCCATCATAGTAACGTTGTGTTGTATGTTGTAAGAGTAATGTTGGAAAAATATTTGAATCAAATCCTCAAAATATTGTACACTTGGTGTGAGTTTGGAGAACCATTCCATAGAATTTATGCCTAGACTTCCCAGAAATAGCCTCATTAAGTATGTTGGTTTGTGCATGTATTCTATGCTTAGGGCACAAAATTATCTAACATGGTCATGTGGATCCATTTCGCCCATGTATTTTTTGTATTTGGGTTGTGCCATGTTAGGTAGGAATGGAACCATGTTTATACTCTTGTCAAAAGGAAATAGAATATGTGCTCCAAAGAGTATTTCTTTGTTGGTTTAGTCTTCTCTTGCTTGAGTGTTTCAAGTTATGTTTGCATTTGGTATAATTTCTTTGAGAGTATGGAAATAGATGTTTGTACTTTTTGTTCCTTAAATCTCTCAACATCACAGTCTTTAGAAAGTTTGACTCCAAGAGAAGATAAGTGTAGTAATTATTTTTCTTTGTCTTCTCTAATGATTTTTTCAAAGGTTCTTTGAAACCTCCTACTTTGTTTGAGTTTGTTATACTCTTATTTTGATACATCTTCATACCTATTGGAACTAAACAAAGGATGACCATGATTTTGTTCTTCTTGACTTTCTCTATCATCAAGGTCTTGGCTATATTAATCAAAAGAACCACTCCATTCATGATGAGGTGCATCCATTTCGGGTGAGTCTTGATCAAAAAGGGGATTTTGAGATGTATCTCCTTGTTAAAACTTAAGTAATCTTGGAGGTCTCTCTGAATCGCCAGCAAGGTATTGTTTATGTCTTGTGTTAACCATGAAAGCTGGGTCTCAACTTTGTCAAAAGTATTCCAAGTATGTCAAGAGGATTTCCAAATTGTCTAAATAGGTGTGTCCAAGTTGTTAAAAGGTATGTGTGATGTTTAGAGTGATTGACTCCAACGTCAGAGGGTTAGAATGCCCTGATAGTGAGCTAGGAATCAAGAAGATTTGTTGAGTGAAAATATAACACAATTTGAGGACCAATTGTGAGATTCCAAAAGGACATGCAAGGTAGACTTCCAAATAAACTAAGAAATAGTGACAGGCGGACCAGCAAGAGAAACAGGACCAGACTGAAGAGAAAAAAGGGTATCCAAAACTGCAGAGCTTCTGAGTATGACACGTGTGAAATTACCCTTTGTCCTAAATGCAACTCACTAGATGGGAGCTTAGATTTGCTGAATATGAGCTTGTGCTTACTAAATGCAAGCTTGTGCTTCCTAAATGCGAGCCTCTTTATGATATGTGATCCAGGAATGACCAAATGTGATCTTGTTCCCTAAATGGGAGCTTGTGCAGCCAAATGCAAGCCAATAATAACCAAATGTGAGCCTCTGATGGGTTTGCCTAATTTTTGCCACTTTGTCTCTAAGTACATAAAAAAAATTCTGACTCCAGAGTCTGTCTGAGGATTTACAGAGTGTTTCTGAATAGCATGAATGTCATTGATTGTCAAATGTTGTTTGTTTGAGGAATTTGTCTTTTCATTTGCATTTTAGACACATCAAGCATGTTTGTTAGGTTACCAAACACACACCTATTCCCTAGATTCTAGGCATAGAATGAAAATCTTTGCTCGTCAACTCAGGTACACACTCACCAACTAATCTGAATATGGCCATCACCAAGCACACAATGGATACAGTAATTATTTCATATTATCTGACTCTAAATGCAAGTGAGGGCATGAAATGACAAGTATCTTGGGGAAATTACTATTTTCCTTGCACAAAGATTATCACGTTTCGGAGATAAACTATATTTTTTGACTACAAAGTGTTGTTTATTTGTGGGCATCCATTCACAACCATCCCCCATAGAATTTCATAGGGAAAAATTAAGGTGTATAGCCCTATGAGTATTCAAATGTGTGTAGTCTTACAAGAAAGATTCAAGCGGCTCTGCTCCACACACATCTAACCATGTCCAAGGAATAATGTCAAAATTTCAAGGACAAAACCGACTACATCTTCCAAGGATTTGGCCTTCAAGGAATCATTTTTATTATAGTGAGATGGAAGGGCTGGCATTCACCTTTCCTCACTTGGGTCATCTCGGGATATTTTTTCCTCAATCGGAAGGCCCTCTAATGTTTTGAAAGAAAGAAAGAGAATTGGTGGCTTAGGAGTCTAGATTTATGATTCTTCATAAAGAAGAAGAGCATACTCTCCTATCCATGTTGTTTTCTCCTATAAAGCACATCATGCAAGTTTATTCCCTCATATTTTAGAACTCAAAATTTAATCCCCCATATTGAGTTTTTGATTTTCCAACTTGGAAAAAAGAGCATAATCCTCTAGTTGGACCAATAATTGAACTTAAATCCGATAATTAAGTGCCTATTTTAAAGAACTTTGACAAAATACTTTTGATAAAATTAAAAGTTCATTTACTCCAAATTCTATTCAAATTCTAACTTGATGTTTGAGTTTCTAATTTTACATGGAGGAAAAGAGCATAATCCTCTAATCAAGTTACGAAATGATAGAAAATGTGTTAGATTTTTAGAATTTTCAACAAAGTTTGGTTGATCGCATGAGGCAACCTAGAAAACCACTAGTTAGTAGTTTTTCTCCATTTTCTTGATCAAAGAAACCTTTGGCAGCGTCCTGCAACAACTCATTAGGATTCTTAACATCCAAAAACATTCAAGGTTAGCAGATTAGTCATCAAATTTTCAAAACATGCAATAAAGCTAACCAACTGCAATTTCCTTTCCCAAATTTGATGCAATAATAACCAAATGCGATTAAAGATCCCAAATGCGAGCCTTTGCAACTAAAGGCAATTCAGGATTTACGGGATGCGAGCCTTCACTGAATGTGATTTAAGATCAACAGGATGCGACACAGGAAATCCAAGATGCAATCCTTCTTATGGGATGTGATATTTTTCTACTAAAGGTGATCTTTTGTCACTAAATGCGACTCTGTACACGAAAACAAAGAACAAAAGATGAGGTTAATTAGATAAAAAATGGAATAAAATCCACGGATCAGCCCCACGGTGGGCACCATAAATGTGTGTATGAATATTATACCTGCAAGTTGTAACACAACACTTCAATATGTCATTATATTAATGGTTAAAAATATGAAGATTGAAGGAAAAAATATAAGGAAACCATCAAAATTGACATATTGCTTCCTATCCAAGAAGAGTGTGATTAAATGCTATAATTTCCCTCAGATTATGCATAAATCAGTGACATATACAATCTTATAATGGAAGATTCAATGATAAATCAAGCTAATTATTATGCAAAGTTCATTTTAGAGCACCAAAGAAGATTATGCAGTTTTCTATGTGGAATTATGAACTAAGAATGCATTTATATTTCTAGAAATTAGAGCAACATGAGAGTATAATTGAAATTCTAAGAATTGGGGCCAATTGAGCTCAAAATTCAATCCTTTTATAGAAGAATTTGAGGAAACAGTGGTTGAGATTGATTTGTGAAGAGAGGTGGAGATTGAATCTTTGGTGATCCATGTGAGTGAACTCTCATTGGCTTATGGATTGACTTTCCATGTGCAAGTGATGAGTTGTAATTAGAGACTTTATTTAATTCCTTTTAATTAATTACTTTAGCCAAGTATTTAATTGTTTTGATTTGATTTAAATAGGCCAAGGTAATTAATTTGAGTTATTGATGAAATCACTTTGGTTCTAGGAGATTAAATTGATTTTAATGAATTATGCCAATATTTGAATAATTGTCTTAACATAATTAGGGGTATGATCACACTTAGGGAAAATAGGGTCTCTGGTTAGAGTAGACCAAATTAGGGTGGTTACAATAGTTCTAAATAGTTAGATTTTAATTATTAGGAAACTTATGTAGTTAATTTAATTTAGATTTGATCATGGACCTAAATAATGTTATTTTTACATGATATTTACATGTGGCCAGTGTAATGGTTAATGTAAGAATAATGCTAC
Organism: Thuja plicata; assembly: GCA_018584345.1. Taxonomy (NCBI): domain Eukaryota; kingdom Viridiplantae; phylum Streptophyta; class Pinopsida; order Cupressales; family Cupressaceae; genus Thuja; species Thuja plicata. The sequence continues at coordinate 186,130 of MU222214.1, read as the reverse complement.
ATGCCAACTAGATTATTTAAATTCGCCTAATTCTCGAGCTAGGCATAATTGAATAACCATAGTAAATTAGTTATAGTTTTATATTGAACCATAGCGTAGTGAAGGTTGAAATCCAAGTTTTAATCTAACTCTAGGGAGGTTCACCATAGAATGTCTAGAGAAATATGTTTTTAGTCAAATAGACTATTAGCTAGATTTTGTTAAATTCTCACCTATTAGAATGATGTCATTGATGGGGTAGATTAAGACCTATTAACATCTAAAACTTAAAATTTGCATTTAGTTAAAACATTATCAACTATGCACTTATGACTTAATTAAAAATTTTAGTTTGTGACGGTTTTGTAACCCAACATGATAGACTGAAATTTGCAACTCTAGGGTTGAGGTACATTGACTCATGCCATGATTCCCCTTAAACCCTAATGCTGACATTGAACCAACTAAACTTCTTGACCTAAATAGTTTACCTAACCTTGTAATTTATTTGAACACTTAGTAAATATGGGTTAACTGACCCTTAACCCATTTAGATATTCCTTTTCAAATTTTTTTTGTGTTTTTGCATCATCTTATGAATTCATTGAAAGGCCTCATGGTAGCGTAAACGCTATTTAGGTCTTATAGATTGCAAAAGGATGCCAACCATAAGATAATTTTTCCCTTTGAAGCATTAACTTCAGGAAGGTATTTATTTATAGTGGATCAAAAAAAGATAACTCTAGCTCTATTTCCACTTTAGGTTATCTCTCTCATTGGCTTTGTTAAAGAAAATATTGGGAGACGAGCCTTCTAAGTTTCAAATCTAATTAGCATGTTCATGAAAGAAATGAAATGAAATAAAAAGTAGGCCTAGGAGTTTGATTACCCTAAGAAGGATGAAAGCATATCCCTATTATTTTTCACTTCCAAACACAATTGAATATTTTGTTCTTTATAAACCTTTTAACCTATGGAATTATAGCATATTTGACATTTTGATAAACTCAAAAAGTTTAGAGCATAGACCTATTGTTTTTCATTCACAAACAAAGAGGATTTATTTTAGTGTTTGTTCATTCCTTAACCTTTCTTTCTATTGTCAAATTTGGCATGTTTGGAATTTTGATCACCTTAAAATATGAGAGCATAGGCCTAATACCTTATTTGGCAAACAATAATAGGCTTCTATTTAGGCTAGATTTCAACTTTTGAAAAGTCACAAGTTAAGAAAATAACTTGAAATTGAAAGGCTTTAGGACTCACCTTTTTCGAAGCTTATGCACATTTTTTAGAAGGTTTTATGTTTTCCAATATGTACCTCAAAGATCATTCCCACTCCTAAGAATCCCCTTCACAAACATTAATCTGACACAAGACAATCCAAAGTGAAGAAAATCACAAGTATTTACACAAACTTGAAGGAATTTCAAAGCCAAATTTGTGAAAAGATCTAAAAGGAGAAGCATTATAGTTGATCATTGGAATATTATAGAAATCTTGATACAAATTTACCATTTCTATGTAATGATTATATGCTTTGATGTCCTCATCTAAGATTTTAACAATATTTACATGATGAATTACTTTTGTGTATTTGTTAATCCTATTTACCTCCTTTTATTTGTAATAATCTGAAATTTGAACCACAAGTTTCCTTACCTTCTTATGTTCTGACATCTGCAAAATATTTTAATTGAATTCATATTTGTGAATTTAAAATTTTTAAATTGTAGGCGCTATTAAAAAATTTATACACATTGTTATTTATGTAGTACATGCAAAACTTTTCTTGACACGTGCTACTATTTATCTCCTATGCAGTGAATGAAATATTGCAACTAATACACGTTGTAAGATTGAAAGACAGGTGCTAAAAATTTCATTTGTCGACGCTGAAAGAAAATAGACAGGAGACAGAAGAAATATTTCATAGGCTAAAAGAATCCTTGAAGGCATCAAACTTTTCTCTGTACATGTTAGAATTTATTGTACACATGCTAAACTTTACTTCCTAGGCACTAAATGTTTGTGTATAAGTGCTCCTATACCTGCAAATCTCAAATCTACAACACAAATTCAACAAAAATGGTCAAAAATTCAAAAAAAAATATTAGATTTAGGCATCTGCCCCAAGGTGGGCGCCATTTGTTTGTATGTAAAATACCTACATGAAACGTTATATCAAAGAAATATGAAGTTAGTGTTAAAGATCTATACGAATTAAACAATTGAACTTGAAATCCTTTAAATTGTCTCATGGTTCCCTATCTAAGAAGACTATAAGAGTGCTCTCAGCTACAAATGAGTAATCCTAAAGTGACAATCCTTAAAATGAGAGTGAAAATGACGTGCAATTTTGCTAGATTATGATGAATTAAAAGCTAATTATGCTAAATTGAATTCAAATTACTCTAAACATGGATGCATATTTGACTATAATGGTGATGTAAATGATAGTGGATGTAAAGTGGTGGTTTGCATTGAGAAATGCATTCTATTTATAAGATTTTCCCAAGGGTGGAGTGATTTAACCATGATTAGATGAGAGAGGTTGAGTTGTATTTAAAATAGGGGACAAGCTGACAAAATGAGTGGTGAGGATAGCAAAGGCTAAATGAGTGGCTGAGATAGAAAATCCTTGGATTGATCCATGTTCTCTCAACCCTCAGTTCTCATTAGCTAACCAATTTTTGTCCCTTTGAAAGAAAATATGAATTAATTAATTCAAACAATTAATTAAATTATCCATGTAGGGGAATTAGATGGGTTGGATTTGATTTATTTAATTGAACCATTTAACTAATTGATTAAATAAATTACATACTTTAATTACTCCATCTTTGGCTTGAATTTAATATTGAGTATAATGTACACACGATTATAATGGATGCATTATCTTCTTGATCAATTCATAATACCTATTGAACTTAGAAGTCTATAGAATTTTCATCTTTTTCAAGCAATTACAAAAAATCAAAATACAACATGGTCAAAAGACTCAAGCATCATTAGACAAAATATCCCTTTAGGACATCCTAATCCCATGACCCTATAATGTTGTTTTTTAATTTTTCCTTGTCATTGTCAAAAATTCCTAAGGGGGGCCTCAATCTTGGGATCAATGATAACATCTAATTTCTATCCAATATCTTCTTTGAGTGCACTATTAACAACATCAATATGATCCTTGTTTATATCTCTCTCTTTAAGGAATTGGTTCAATTTATTGAGTTACTCCTAATTCAACATGTCTTTCCCCCTGGGAAAGAAATGAATAGATTGTATATCATCCTTGTATATTAGCATCACACCCCAATGTAATAATAAAATAAATATTTCTTTTGGAACCTCTAAAATTGGTGAGACCTACAACATTATCAACATATATATGAGTTTAAGTTATTGTTGGAATTGTATTGAGATGATGTACTGAGAGGGGAGGGGTGAATCAATACCTCTAAAACTTTTCTTGGTTAGCCCATTAACCCTTAGTCATCAGTTTGTAAAACAACTTATCTATTTGTTCAT
>MU222214.1:102076-174394 GCA_018584345.1 Thuja plicata | reverse complement strand
CAAGATATACAACTTGATCTTGATCTGTAGTTAGATATGCTTTAGATCCGTTAGGATGATTTAAAGCATTTACATAAAGCATGCATGACCATCTAATCTGATTTAAAACAAAAATAAAACTCTATAATTAGATTTACATTGCTTTAATCAATGTATAAAACTCAGATCCACAATTTGCGGGTTCTTGATCTGTCTGTCGGTTCTGATGGTCGGTTTTCTTGATCGTTGGTGTTCCTTTCTCTGAACATGTCGACGGGTATGCTTGTCTATTCCTGTTGGGTTGATTCTAGAAACTGTGTTGCCAGTAATGCTTGTGTTCGCTGGTAATGCTTATCTTTGTTGGTAATTCTTATGTTCGCCGATGAAGCTTGTCATATTTATACTTAGCATTTTTTCTCAAAAAGCCTTTGTGCTATCAGGTATGCTTGCATTTCACTAGTACTTCTTTTGGTTCGCCAGTGATGCCTGTTGTCTGCCGGTAATGCTTTCTGACTGTGTTTTTCTTTTGAGTATACTAATGGAAAAATAATGTCATCAGTTATTAAGTCCGATAAGGTGTCTCTTTTTGGATTGGAATACATCTTTGTTTCTCCTTTTCCACAAATAACATAACACTTCACAAGAAAATACTGACCAAAAATAGTTCAACTTCGCATCAAATTTATCAACATAATGAGCCAGAATTTCAATCCAAGTAAACTAGCAATAACATTCCAAATTATAGGTAAGAAGAAAAAACATGGACCAGATAGAAGTTGCACATTGATATTCAATGAAAGGGTGTTCTATGGTTTTAGGTTTAAGCCAAATAGGGTAGGTTTGAGAAAACAGTCCATAAGAACACAAAATATTCCCAACACTAATCTTCTTTAAAAGCATAAGCCAATGAAAACAAGACTTTTTAGGCTCAGTAGGGTTATGCCATAGATAATTTAAATTCATAAATCATTTGGATATTGGTCAATTTAAAGCCCAACATTGGTTGTTCCAATTCAAAATACCATTATTTCCTTTGAGAATGTCATAGATGTTTCTAACAGAGATGTCAAGTAAATTGGAACCATCCTTCTATTTGGCCTGTTCCAAAAACTTCTGGTTACTACTATTATAACTAGGGAAAAAAGGACTCGATGCCTTAGAGATTAGAGTGTAAGTCTTATTATGAGTGTGAGGAATAAAAAAAATTTGTGATAATTCTTCCCATGATCCAAGCATACCCTCAATTGGAAAATCCCCCACATATTTTATGCCAAGTCCATTCCAAATCTTAGTTGAGCAGATTTGAGTAAGAGCCAGAGGTTTTTTATTGAGATGAATCCCCCACAAAGATGATTTATTTAGAACTGAGTAAGTAGTTGATGAGATCACAACATCACTATTGCATAATAAATCCCTAAACCGAGCCCATGGTTTCCATAGAGAGGTGAAGATCTTAGAATTAAAAAAATTAACATCAAATCTCCCCTGTATAATGTCAAAAAAAATTAGACTATGCCTTTCTTTTTCTTTTTCTAGAAAGTAGAAGGTTATTATGAATTAACACCTCCCATGGCTCAGCCCCTTTGATAGCTTTAAAGATAAATTTAGAAGATAATGAAACTCAATGAGTTTTCAAATCTCTTGGGCCAATCCCTACAAGCCTCCTTGGAGTACAACACCATTCCCAAGAGACACAATGTCTCTTTTTGTTACCCTTTCCATATGACCAGAGGAAATCTCAAAGAGTCTTCTCTAACATGTAGCTAACAAACAACCATTATGAATAATAGTAAATAGAGAAAGAGGAAAACTCTTTTTGAAAAACATGTACCTTCCCAACAAGAGAAAGAAGATGGGTTTTCCATTTCACATGCCTCTTTTCCTCTTTCCTGTAGATCCTATCCCACAAATCCCTTATTGAAGGAGAAATTGTAAACAAGATTCCCAAATACCTCACAATTTTTTAAGGCCCATACCACCCCCACCCCTTACGGGCCAACCAATTAGAAGGCACTTTTGTCCATCCTAGCACAAAATATTTTTGGTGGGAAATCCTGGAACCCGATGCTTCACAAAAGAATTCAATTCTTTTAACTACATTATAAAAATTATCTTCAGACAGTTCTATGAAAAGAGTTGTATCATCAACTAATTGTGCATTATTCAAAGTATCTCCATTAGGTAATAAAATTCCTCTCACAAGTGGGATTGACTCTTTTTCCCTGAGAACATAGAATAGGGCATCATTTATAATGACAAACATGGCAGAGGAAATTGGAAAACCTTATCTGATTGATCTATGAAGTTCAATGGGATCAAAGAGTTCCCCATTCACATCTACCATTATAGATGAATCTTTAAACAAGATCGCAATCCATCTATAGGGACTAGCAGGGAACCTGAAAGCTTTGAGAATAATCAAGATGAATGGTCATTCAATTTATTGTAAGCCTTTTAAGAATCTAGTTTGAGTAACTAAAATGATATTTCCTAGAAGGCCTATTAATCTCCTTGCTATATTTTTGACCAAGATCTTTTATGATAGATTAAGGAGGGATATATGCCTCTAATTTTTAATTTGTGTTCAATCACCCTCTTTAGGTATCAGATTAATAACTCCCATGTTAATATCCTTCCCTAGGATTCCTTGTTCATAGATAGCCTTATACACCTCTAACAACTCAAAACTAATCCATTCAATGTTGCTTCTATAGAATTCAACATGAAGTTTGTCTAGCCTTGGAATTTTTTAGTGTCGTGAATCTCCTAAACCAAAATATCTCTATCTAATTTCCTTTCATCTTGATTTGAGACATTATTTGGAACATTCTCTAAGAATTTTTTCCATGGTCTTCATATTGTCAATACTTTTCTCTGTAATGAAGAGCTCTTGGTAGTATTCTTTAAATGCTTCTTTCACCCCTTGATGGTCTTTTTTTCTCACACTATTGTATTGGTTTTACTCAATAAACTATCTCTTTTGCTTTCTCTTGATCAGGTTAAATAAATAGTTAGATCCTTTATCTCCCTCTTTGAGCTTGATGTAGAGGGTTTAGGACTCTAGAGTTTTCTCCACTCAATTTTATTCCTTCTCTCTCCTAACCATAAAATGGTTACTTATTTTTGGATTGATTCCCAATTAGGATATCCAAGACCCTCTCAATCAACTTCTCCTCCAAGGTATAGTTGATCTTTGGAAGATTACAAAGTTTCTAGGCTCAACTAGTCCAACTAGTTCCCCAAATACCTAGATTTCTTCACTAGATCCACTCCTAGAAATCCTAACCCCTACTTAGGATCTTACCATACACCCAAAAATACTCTTATCAATATTATTGACCCATCCTAGGTCATTCTAAACTCTTCCCAATACTTCAAGACCCATTACCAATCCAATTGGTCACTATTTCACTAGGAGGCCTAATTGTCCAAATCCTAATAGGTCTAAATTCACTATTTTTGGCTTATTGATCCCAAAACCTCCAAATGAAACCACAAGAGACCTTGAAAATATTCAAGGTATCAAAAACCACTATCATAATCCAAATTCTTGACCTCTGTATGCACCCACAACCCTAGTTTATTGCAGGCTTGAGTTTTTAGCCTATTAATTAGGCCTCTGGACCAGTCAGCATAAACAATTGTCAAATTGATCTCCAACATTAGATTCACCTCCTTCTACCTTTGATTCCTTTTAGGAGACTATCTAGGGCACCTAAAAATGCCACTAAGTATTTTCTAAAAGATCATGGGTGCTCGAACCACTCCTTTCTTCTACCTGTCCTGGCTCACCTGGATTCACTAGTCATCCATAGGGCTTCCTAGTTGGTCTAGGAAATCCACTGCAACTACAAGAAAGAAAAAAAAAATTGTATCTAAAGAATCTAACCCTACTTCCCCCATGGTTTCATTCAAATCCACTGGTGGGTTCTTAGGTTAGAGCCATTTCTAACTAAATGGCACTTTGAAGACACTTGTAGACCAGTGACCTTAAAAATTCAATGAATTTACACTAAAACAAATTAGAAGAAAAATATATACTACATATGGAATCTAATTGAAACCACTACACCCCCATGGGGTCTGATCACCTATGCCAATTTGTACACAGCTGTATAGTAGCAAAGAGAGAATGCGGATTACAAGAAAACAATGACAGACATCCGTACAAAAGCTTCCAAAACAATTGTTGCAATCCAAAATTTCATTAACCTCCTCAAAACATCAAATCCATGCTCATATACCAAGCATGGGGTAGTTACAACTAAACTAACTACATTTTGCAATTTCTTGCAAAAGTTGCTCGAGCAACTTTCAAAGTTGCTAGCAACTTTTTGCACTTGGAGCATTTTGACTTTCCTTGTCAACTCGATGGGTGAGTTTGAATTTGATGACCATATATAGGATATGTAGGGTCCTAAAACACACCTCAAAACTGCATTACACTAAAATATCAAATTTTCACTATTTAAGCCAAAATGACCCCAAAACTCTTGATGAACACTAAGGCCCTTACAAACATGAAGTTAACTTGTCATTGCATCCAACCCATTGGAACTTATTCCAAATGACACACAAACATCTAATACAACCCTAAAACACACCAAAACATCACATAGGGAGGTTCCCTGCACCATACTCCCCTCGACAAAATAACTCAAGTCCCTTGAGTTAGGAAGTCTTCAATGGTGACCCTAGAATGTCCAGCTCTGTCATCCAAGTGGCCTCAGCTTTAGGTAGTCCCTGCCACTTGATAAGGTACTCCTTGTAGTTACCCTTCCTTTTCTTCTTTATCACATTAGAATCCATTACACTTTCACCCAATCATCATCCTCTAAGTTTGCAAGAGTAGACTGACCCATGTCTAAAGATGATCCCTTGTAAGGATACAAGTCACAAACATTGAAAATGGGTGAAATCCCCAAATTAGGAGGTAACTCCACTTCATAGGCATTCTTTCCATACTTATTCAAAATCTTTAGTCACCCTATCTTCTTCATGAGTAATTTAGTTGGCTAGCCTTTGGGTAGCCTCTCCTTCCTAAGATAGGCAAGTACTAGATCCCCTACCTTGATCTACAAGTCTCTCCTGGTCTGATCAGATTTAGATTTGTACTTCTCCACTTTATTTTGTAAATTCGTATTGACTTGATCATGAAGCTCCTTCATTTTTTCTATAAATGACTCTTCTTGTGCACTCCTCTTGTCCTTCAAACTGAGATCCCTCAACTCCAAGATCCCTCTAGGATTGACCCCATATACTATCTCAAAGGTGCTTTTTCCTGTACTCCTATTAATGGAGTCATTATAGGAAAACTTTGCTTTCCCTATGATGTGATCCCATGACTGTCCATGTTATTTAATCAAACACCTTAGCAACTTCCCAAGTGACCTATTCACTACCTCCATTTTTCCATCTGATTGTGGATGGTAGACTGAAGAGAAAGACAAGTTTTTTCCAAGCATCTTCCATAGGGTCCTCCAAAAGTGACCCACAAACTTACTATCTCTGTCACTTAAAATATTCAAGGGAAATCCATGGATCCTTAAAATATCCCTAAAGAATAGACCTGCAATTTGAGAAGCATCATTTGTTTGCTTGCATGGAATGAAGTGTTCCATTTTGCTAAAATAATCCACCACCACAAATACACTGTCATGACCCCTAGGTGTCTTTAATAACCCCAAAAAAAATCCATACTAAGACACTCCCAAGGCCTTTAGGGTATGGATAGGTGTCGGTACAACCCACTGTTGCTACTTTTTCCTTTTTTCCCTCTGACAAATCTGACATTGTTCTACAAATCTCCTCACATCTGATTGTAACTTAGGCCAATAGGAGTGCCTATTCACTTGCTCCAATGTCTTATCCAATCCAAAGTTTCCCCCCAAGATACCTTGGTGTTTCTCCTTCACAATATTTTCCCTCATTGAGCATTGAGGAATACACATAAGATGTCCTCTAAACAATAAGCCTTCCTGCAACATAAACTCATTGAAATCCACTTTGAAACCCTGCTGAAACTTCACACATGCTTCATAGGATTCTCTGAAATCTTTGTCCTCCTTGTAGAGGTCCATAAGATCATCCATCCCTACACTTTGCAATTGTATCTCCTGTATTATGAGTACTCTTCTGCTAAGAGAATCTACAACCTTGTTGCTAACCCCGTTCTTGTGCTTTATGACAAATTTATAAGCCTGCAATGATTCTACCCACTCCAAGTGCCTTTGATTCAATTTTTCTTGTCCATTCAGGAAACTTAGAGCATAGTTATCAGTGTAGACCACAAACTCCCTAGGTAATAGGTAGTGTCTCCACTTCTTAAGGGCTTGTACCGTAGCATATAACTCCAAATCATAGGTGGAGTACTTTTGTTTAGCCTCATTCAACTTTTCTAAGAAGAAAGCCACAGGATGTCCCTCTTGGCTTAGCATTGCTCCAATAGCCAACTTGATAGCATCATACTCTACCACAAATAGTTGATTGAAATTAGGGAACCTAAGATTGGGTAGTTCTGCAATCCTCTTATTTAACATTTCAAACCCTTGGTTTGCTGCCACAGTCCACTCAAACTTACATTTGATTCCACCTTTTATAGTGTTAAGAATAGGGTCACACACATGACTGAAATTTCTCACAAATTTCCTATAGTAGGATGCCAACCCATGGAAACTCCTAACATCCCCTATGCACCTAGGTTTAGGCCACTCCAATATTGACTTAACCTTTTCAAGATCCATCTTCATGCATCCATTAGCAACCACAAAACCAAGGTAAACTAGTTCAGTTTTTAGAAACTCACACTTTTTTTTATTTATCATCAACTTCTCTTGATGTAGCTTCCTCAAGATCATCTCCAAATGCTTCATGTGCTCCTCCTTGGACCTACTAAAGATCAAAATATCATCAATGTAAACTATTACAAACTTACCAATAAACTCTGCTAGCACTTCATTCATGAGCCTCATGAATGTGCTAGGTGCATTACTTAGGCCAAAGGGCATTACTATCCACTCATAAAACCCTTCATTGGTCTTGAAGGTTGTCTTCCACTCATCACCAGGCCTCACTCTTATCTAATGGTATCTTGACTTCAAATCCACCTTAGAAAAATAACAAGAACCTCCCAAATTGTCCATCAAATCTTCTATCTGGGGCATTAGAAACCTATACCTGATTGTGATCTTGTTTATAGCCCTGGATTCCATACACATCCTCCATTTTCCATCCTTCTTGGTTGTAAGTATTGTAGGTACAACACATGGGCTTAAGCTCTTCCTTATCAACCCCTTATCCAACAAATCTTGAATTTGTTTGGCTATCTCTGCATTTTGACTTGGTGTCATCTTATATGCTACTTTGTTTGGAAAATTTACTCCAAGAATGAGGTCAATCTGATGACTCACATCCCTCATAGCTGGTAATTCACTTGGAAAACCATTATCTACTATGTCATGGTATCTTTCCAACAATGCTTGTATCTCTGGTGGCAAACTGACTTTCTCCTTAGTCTCCTCCTTTGGTTTTACCTATACTAGCCAACAGACTCCTTTCTCCTTCCTCATGGATTTTAGGAACTCCTTCCCACTTAATAACATCACACTTTTTCCCACATGCTTCTCCTCATTAGGCTTTGATAAAGGATCCATCTAAAACTTCTTTCCTAGCTTGATGATCACATAATTATTTTTTCCCCATCATGTATTTCTTTGACATCATACTGCCATGGACATCCTAGAAGAAAATGACATGCATCCATAGGTAGTATGTCACATAGGACCTTGTCCTTATACTCTCCAATCTCAAACTCAACCATAGTTTGTTCATCTACCACTATTTGTTGACCCTTATTCAACCATGAAACCTTATAGGGTGTGGTATGAGGTATCCTTCTTAGTTTCAATTTTTCCACCATCTCTATGGATACAATATTCTCAGTGGATCCAGAGTCCACTATCACTTTGCAAATCTTCCCATGAGACCTGCAAGTTGTCTTAAACAAATTATTTCTTTGAGGTTGCTCTATAGTGCTAGGCACTTTCAACAAAGTTCTTCTTAGCATCAAGTTCTCTCCATCCAATACTGGCCTTGCCTTGGAAATGGGTGAAGTAACACTTTGTGTGTCATCCTCTTGTACCAACTGATTCCTTCTATCCCCGATTGAAGATGAGAAATTCTTTTTAGGACACCTGGCCATTGTGTGACCCACTTGGTTGCAGTTATAACACCTACCAGTAAAGACTAAATTGGATCTTCCTTGGGATTGAAATCTTCCTCTAGGAGGCCCTCTTCCTCTATATCCTCCTCTCTGAAAAGATCCCCTAAAATGATTACACCCACTGTTATCCATAGACTGATTATCTTCTTGTCTATTAGGGCTCTATCCTCTACCAAAGTTACTCCTTCCTCTCTGTAAACCTCTATTGTTTTTACCACCTTTCCCCCTTTGATGGAATTCATTCCTCCTTCTAGCCTTATCCTCTGCTCTTAAGGCCAATTGGAAAAATTTGTGCATACTGTCAGGAGCCATCATTCTAATCTCATCTTGTATCCCTTGTCTCAACACATTGAGATACCTTGCCACCTTCTCCATTTATTCTTCTTGTCTTCTAGCCCTTAGGCTCAACTTGTGAAACTCCTCGGTGTAAGCACTCACTATCATCTCCTTCTATCTTAATTTCTACAACTTTTGATAGATTTGTATCTCATAATCAGTGGGAAAGAATTGTGCCCTCAATCTAATTTTGATCCTCTCCCGAGAAATAATATTTTTCTTTCCATTGGTTTCCCTATCATCCTGCATCATGTTCCACCACACCAATGTAGATCCCTTGAGTCTATCCTTAGCATAGTTTATCCTCTTCTCCTCTGAGATTTCTTTGTAATCAAATTGGTTCTCAATGGATTTAAGCCAATCCAACAAATATTCTCCATTCAGACTGCCACAGTAATAGGGTATATGTTACATACTATCCTTGTTAAGGGACTTAAAGGCATCTAAGAATACCTTTTGTTCTTTGTCCATCTCAGGTTCTTTACCTTTGTTAGATGAATCTTCTGTCTGAATTTCATCATCTCCATCACTCTCATCTCCCCATTCAGTGATCTTCTTTTTGTCCTTTGTCTCAGACACACTATCCTTCTCCAAGAGGCCCTAAACCAATTCCACTATATCATCCCTAATCATTGCCTTAGGAGGCATGCTTTAAACCTCTTTACTCTCTTCCACTTTAGACATACACAATCTTCAAGATATTATGGCTATGATACCACTCTGATGCAGAGGGTTTAGGACTCTAGAGTTTTCTCCACTCAATTTTATTCCTTATCTCTCCTAACCATCCAATGGTTACTTATTTTTGGATTCCTTCCCAATTAGGATCTCCAAGACCCTCTCAATCAAATTCTCCTCCAAGGTATAGTTGATCTTTGGAAGATTCCAAAGTTTTTGTAGGCTCAACTAGTCCAACTAGTTCCCCAAATGCCTAGATTTCTTCACTAGATCCACTCCTAGAAATCCTAACCCCTGATTAGGATCTTCCCATACACCCACCAAGACACTTATCAATCTTCTTGACCCATGATAGGTCATTCTTAACTCTTCCCAATACTTCAAGACCCATTACCAATCCAATTGGTCACTATTTCACTAGGAGGCCTAATTGTCCAAATCCTAGTAGGTCTAAATTCAATGTTTTTGGCTTATTTCTCCCAATACCTCCAAATGACACCACAAGAGACCTTGAAAATATTCAAGGTATTAACAACCACTATCAGAATCCAAAGTACTGACCCCTAGATGCACCCACAACCCTAGTTTCTTGCAGGCCCTAGTTTTTATCCTATTAATTAGGCCTCTGGACCAGTTAGCATAAATAATTGTCAAATTGATCTCTAAAATTAGATTCACCTCCTTGCACCTTTGAATCCTTTTAGGAGACTATCTAGGGAACCTAAAAATGCCACTAATTATTTTCCAAAAGATCATGGGTGCTCGAACCACTCCTTTCTTCTCCCTGTCCTAGCTCACCTGGATTCACCAGTCATCCATAGGGCTTCCTATTTGATCTAGTAAATCCACTACAACTAAAAGAAAGAAAATAAAACTACTATCTATAGACTCTAACCCTACTTCCCCCATGGTTTCAATCAAATCCACTGGTGGGTTCTTAGGTTAGAGCCATTTCTAACTAAATGACACTGTGAAGACACTTGCAGACCAGTGACCTTCAAAATTCAATAACTTTACACTACAAATACTTAGAAGAAAAATATCTACTACATATGGAATCTAATTGAAGCCACTACACCCCCATGGGGTCCAATCACCTATTCCAATCCGTACACAGTCGTACAGTAGCAAAGAGAGAATGCAGATTACAAGGAAACAGTGACAAACATCCATACAGAAGCTTCCAAAACAATTGTTGCAATCCAAAATTTCATTAACCTCCTCAAAACATTGAATCCATGCTCATATACCGAGCATGGGGTAGTTAGAATTGAACTAACTACATTTTGCAATTTCTTGCAAAAGTTGCTCGAGCAACTTTCAAAGTTGCTAGAACATTTTTGCACTTGGAGCATTTTGACTTTCCTTGTCAACTCAATGGGTGAGTTTGAATTTTATGACCCTAGATATGATATTTAGGGTCATAAAACACACCACAAACCATCATTACACTAAAATATCAACTTTTCACTATTTAAGCCAAAATGACCCTAAAACTCTTAATGAGCACTAAGGCCCTTACAAACATGAATTTAACTTATCATTGCATCCAACCCATTGGACCTTATTCCAAACCACACACAAACATCTAATACAACCCTAAAATACACAAAAACATCACATAGGGAGGTGCCCTGCACCATATCAAGCAACTTTCAAAGTTGCTAGCAACTTTTTGTACTTGGAGCATTTTGACTTTCCTTGTCAACTCGATGGATGAGTTTGAATTTGATGACCCTAGAGAGGATATTTAATGAAGATCTCTTGGTAGTATTCTTTAAATGCTTCATTTACCCCTTGATGTTCTTTTCTTCTTGCACTATTATATTAGATTTCCTCAATAAACTCTCTTTTTTGCTTGCTCTTGATCAGGCTAAAGAAATAGTTGGATCCTTTATGTCCCTCTTTGAGCCAAATAATATTATCTCTACTGCTTATTTAGGGGGTGCAGTTCCTTGACTAATTTCTTCAGCTACATAGATCATAGATGCCTTGCACTTTATCTTCGTGAGATTTCCCAGCTCTGCGTGCATACTCTACAACTTCTTTTTCCTCAGAGACAAATATTTGACCATCTCATTGCGAATTTCTTTTTTCCATCATCTCAATTGCAGGGTTCAAAGTGGCCTCGTGATTCCCCCACTACCAATCACTCTATATTGGTGAGACCCCACAACACCTCTACCCATCAATGACACATCTCCAGTAGTTCACAATGGCGACTCAGGGCCCCTGCTCACCTAGATCACTATCCTTTTGTGTTGGCTTTCTTTTCACCTGAAAAAGAGCCTTAGTCCTTTATGTGCACTTTCTCTTGGCACTTCATGTTTCTTGCTCTCTTTTTTATTTCCTTTTCTTTCTTTCTTTCTTCCCCAGCCTCTATTTTGTGGTCTTTTGGTTTGCTTCTCCTTTTGTTGTACATTTCCTATCCCCTAGACCCTTGTTGGTCTCTTGTTGGACATTAATAAATTTATCTTATCTTATCTTATCTTATCTTATCTTATCTAAGTCTTTGTCCCTGAAACTTATACTCTTGGATTTTCTTCAGCAAAGATTTTTTCATAATTGGTTTGGCCTCACTTTCTTTATTATGGTCATAATCTTGGAGTTCTATTTCTACTTCATAAAGCTTGAGCTGTAATAGTCCCTCTAAATTATTCCTGTCTAGAGCTTTCTTCTTCCCCACAAATTGAACCATATTCTTCTACAATAGGATTAGGGAATCCCATTCATCTATCAAGTTTAGTCCTTATTAAAGAATTTTCATAGGCAAGAGGTAGTCCTAATTGCCTCCACATAGTCCTTATCATGAAAAAGGGAAAGATTAGCCTTGACAAGCCCTTTCTTCCTAATAAGTTGGATAGGAGATGATAATTATACCATAATAGAGGTAGAAATAGGAGAGGAGTCAGGCATTGAGCTAGAAGTTATTGAAACTGTATTGTCTCCATTAGTCTGAACAAATGTAAATTCTAAGGGATCAACATAAATTATGTTATGTATTCAATATATACTTTATCTAGAAGCTTATTACACCAAGTATACCATAGAGAGGAGGAAATAATCTTCTTACTAGCCGGAGGATCCATGAGATTGAGTAATATTTTAACTATAAATCATTAGAATCTAAGAAATTTTTTTATTAATGATTTGAATTCAAGCTAATTATCCACTCCACGATCCAATGATCCTCTAAGGATATATGAGATAATAAGTATAATTCTCATTATGTTTCATGACTGATATTTCAATCATACATTATTGACAGTTCTATTCCAAGTGCTCATGAACCAAACACTTTTGAGGAACTAATAGAAGAAGAAAAATGGTAAAGTGTTATGAAGATAAAGAGATGCATTCAATTCATCAGAACCAAATGTGCACAACAAGAAAATTGATAATATTTTCATGCTGCATTAGAAGGCATACAGATAGAAACATTAAGTGTGTGAAAAATTGTTACTGATCTTTGTTTCTGCTAGTTGATTTAATGAAATTATAGACGTGGGAGTATTACAATAGACAATGTTCCCAACTTTCTTGTCTTTTCTATTCTCAACCATATTGAAGTCACCAATGATGATCTAATGGGATTTTGGGAGGGAAGTAGCCATCCAATTCCGATGTATGTCTCTTTCTCAATAATTATTGGAGGCATACACTGAGCAGATACCAATAGTAATATCTTGAGTTTGAAATGTCACCCAACATAGTCTATTACACAAGGAGAAGCCTAATTGAATAATCTAATAAGTCTACTCAGGGTTAATAAAAATAGACATCCCACTATTACCTTTTTCATAGTCAGCAATAAAAAGATTTAACTTGATTCTGTATGCATTTCAGGGTGTTAACATCTTGAAACTCAACCATTTTAATCTCTTGGAGATATCTGAAATCCAAATTACTTTTGCATCTACAGTAATTTCTAACCACATATTTTGTATCACTCATCTCCAAACCTTGAACATTCCAACTTGATATATTAACATTCATTTATTAGGAGATGATCGAGGAAGGAACTTCTAGCTCCTACACAATTTGTCAAAACATTTAGGAATTTCCCCTCCTTTTTTAGTAGGTTTTTTATTTTGACCCTGAATCAGAAAAGGACTATCTATAATTAAAATTTCCTTTATTTTTACTCCCTTTCTTAATTCTATCTCAAACTATTTAGCCTCTCCTTGTGGAACTACCTTAGTCATTTCAATTTTTGAATTAATAAGAACTAGTTCCTTGCCAAAAGATTCATCTCTAGGAAGGAGGATAAAATCTATGGTTCACGGGTCTTCACCCTTTTGGAGAGAAGCCACTAGGATTTTACATATAGTATCCTTTTCTCTAGCCTTGATAGTCTCCAGGGCTGAATATTGTGCATTATTTTTTCCCATTAAACCACTAGCACTATGGACTAATGATCAAGGGACTAGCAATGGCTAAACATTAGAAGTGATAGTTGCTAGGAAAACTTCCAATTCCTCTTCAAACAGAGGATTCATGAGGGAGATATTAAATCCTGAGGGTTCTTTATTCTCTCATTAAGTCTTTGAATTAATCAATTTTTGCAAATTATCAATGGAGACAGGAGGGATTCCTTCATTGTTATCCATTTTAGCCATGTTCTCCTTGCCCAAATTTTTATCACCTTCCCTCACCTTCAAGGGAGGAGCCACTTTTTTACTTTCAAATGTCTTCTTGATATGAAAAACCACATTTTGAGTAGGCTTGATAGAAGGGTAATCTATTCTCAAATGTCCATTTTTTCATGGAAAAAAAAACAATCATAGAAGTTACCTAATAGTTCCACATCCCATTTTAGGGTTTCATTTTCTACTGACAAAGAATTTTTTTCTAGAATCTAAGAGTTAGGTTCAAGGGAAATTAAAACCCTAGCATTTATGTGAGGAAGAGTAACTCAAGATTCTTCAATTTGAAGAATATTTTTGACAGGCTTCAAAATCTGGGGGAGAAAACACTAGAATTGTTACAAGTGTCATTTTCGTTGCACCAAAATATCGACATGTTAATGCTCGATATAAACACTAGACTTATAGAATCCACAGGAAGTGGTTATTCCCTTTTCACAAATCCTGAGGGGAGCGTTGACCATTTTTCCAAAAATCTCCCCACAGCGTTACCTGAGGGGATTCGAACCCGTGACCAAGCTCTGATACCACTTGTTACAAGTGTCATTGACGTTGCACCGAAATATCAACCTGTCAATGCCCGATACAACCACTAGACTTATAGAATCCACATAAGACAGTTAGTCCTTTGTCACGAATCCCGAGGGGAGTGCTGATCATTTTTCCAACAAGAAATTTGTGGGTACATTTTTTATTTCCATCCAATTTGGTGAAGATTGACAAGTCCATGTTTGGTGTTTTTGGGGGGTATTTTAAGTTCAATTTCATGACAATTTAGTAGTCTTTTCTAAGACTTGTCTACACTCAAGTACATTATGATGGTTTATTATGGTTATTATATATATGATATAATTTTATATATTATAACTCTAATTTTGTGCGAAATGGTAATCAATTTTAATTAAATGTGTGTAATCGGGGTAATACAGATATGTAAAAACCCGCAATAACAACATAATCTCAACCACAAGAAGATATGTTAAGAAGTTAATACAATAGTATGTAAAATACCTACATACAACTAATTTAATCAAATATCAACTAAAATTTCAAAAGATCTATACTATTTAACAAATCTTAATTGTAATACTAAGAACATCCTATGGTTCTCTAACTAAGAAGACTAAAATTATGCTCTCAGCTTGCAAAAAAACTCCTAAAGTGACAATCCTTAGTACAAGAGTGATGAATTAAGATAAATGATGTCATCTACATGCTCAATTTGATATGAATTTACAATTACAATGCTAATATGAATTCAATTATGCTAACTATGGATACAATTCAACTATAATGATGATGTTATGATGAGAGTAAATAACAATGGATGGTTTGTACTAAGAATGCATATTATTTACAAGATTTCCCAATGGTAGGGGGATGAGTTTGATGTGAGTTGAGCGAACTCATGGTTAGAGGGAAGGTTGAATTATGTTTTTTGATGTGTCCCAAATGGAGGGACAAGACTGTTCTATTTAAATTGAGTGGTCAATATAGAAAAGCCTTGTAGTGATCCCTGTGCTCCCAATCTTCCTTTCCAATTGGTTGAATTGATTTTTTCTTGTAGTGGTTGGTGAGGGAACTTAGGATTTAATTAAATCAAATATTTAATTAAATTATCCATGTATGGGAATTAGATGGGTTGGATTTAATTAATTCAATGAACTATATAATCAATCGATTAAATCAATTACATACTGATTTGATGTTTTAATTTAATTAATCCAAATGGCTTGAATTTAATTAATTAAAGGCTTTGATGATTAATCAATGGTTTCGACTTGATTTTACCTCTTTGACTTTCTTTGACCAATTTAAGGTGTATACAAATTCCCTCTTTGAAGCAATCTGCAAAGAACATTGTTACAAAGAATGTATAATGCTTGATGTCCTGATGTTTGATATGATGTCTGATTTGTTGTTTGATTTGATGTGTGATGTTGATTTGATTGATTTGATGTCTGATGTATATTTAATATAATGATGATCTGATAATGATACAAACTTGATATGAATCCTTGACACAAACTTGATCTTATATTTGTTGGAAATAATGGAATGGCGTGTACCGAGAGGGGAGGGGTGAATCAATAACCTTTAAAATTTTTAGTAAATTAACCTTAATCCTTTAGTAATCAATTCCTTGCATTACCGACCATATGTGATTTTCTTATCTTATGCATGTTATATCAATTCATAAACTTAATTTTCATGTAAACATTCATAGAAAAACTCATGAAATGTAATGACACATGACACATGACACAAGATTTGGTAACGCAAAAAACCCTTGTTAGAAGGTAAAAACTGTGGTGGGGATGAAACCCACAAAACTTCACTATCTTCATAATGGAAGGGGCTAGTTAAGGCTTACAATTTTGATCACTTTTGATGATCTTACCCTGTTAGGAGTAACATGTTTAGACTGGTTAAGGTCTACTCTGTTAAGAGCTTTAGAAACACTGTTTAGTGTGCGCTCGGTTAAGAGGTTTACAAAGGATTGTTAAATCCACATTCTCAAAGGATTTCTTCTATTTGCTACACTTGTTAGAATGTAGTAAAAAATACTTATTGACCTAACTATATGTAATCTAGAATTGCTAATTACAGATCCATTAAAGATTACAATATGATGTATCACCTATAGTGACTGATTAATACCTCTGTTATGCTTGGTAGCCTTGCATATTATTCTTGGTAACTGATTTCATCTTTTGTTGTCCCTCTACACAAACATCTATTTCTGATCCATAGAAGTGTCTGCAGTTACAATCATCATCACATCATTTTGTTCTGATTGATTACACATCTATTTATACAATGTATTTGACCTAAATGAGTTTCATGCTTTGCAATGTTAACTTTATGATCAAAGGTTTACAACTTGACCTTGATCTCCTAGTTTGCATGTTTCTAATCAATTAGACTGATTAAAACAATTACAATTACTTTTCTTGTCCCTCAAGAAATGGATTTAAAGAAAATCAAAAAGCTAAATATAAAACACAAGTGTTTTATCTGATGTGGAAGTTAGATCCACATTTCTTGGGATTATAACTGTCTCACAATAGACTGGTGCTCGGGTTGCTCTATAGTCTGCCTTTCGGGTTCCTCTGTTATCTTCTTGTCGGGTTCCTCTATCAAGTTACTCTGTCGGGTTCTACTTGAATATTTTTGGGTTGCACTTGTAAACTGTGTCGTCGGTTTATATTGTAACCTGCACTGTTGGGTTACACTATAAACTTTGTTGTTGAGTTACCTTGTGAAGTTGTCTTTCGGGTTTCACTAAACCTATCTTTCGGTGTTGGTTTTACTAATGGTTAAAAACTATTTTCCTTTGCATACTAATGGAAAAATATGTCATCAATCTCCCCCTTTGACTTTAGTATAAAAAACTGATATGTGCAAAAACTAAAATGTTTAGTATATACACCATGTGTTCACCTTGTCATTATGACTCCCCCTATGTGTATGCTCTGGTATAGTATATGTATATATACACTTTGAATTTATACTATTTCCCCTTTTTACCTTATCTTCCCCCTTTATCATATCATTTTTCCCCTTTTTTGATAATAAGGGAAAAGGTTAATTACTTAAAACTTGTCAAAAATGTGGGAATGGGAGTTGTTTGTGTCTTCCATAATTTTCTCCCATTTTTCTTGAAGGTTTTCTAGGGCCATGTGCTCCAATTTAATCCTTGTGTGCATATCATAGATGCTATCAGTGACAGACATCTTTGGGGTGGCAATTAATTGTCTGGCCGAAGTCATATGTTGTTGTAGTAATGTGAGATTGGGTAGGAGTAGAGCTTGTAGCTCAGTTACCTCATCTCTGAACTTTTATTCTACCTCTTGAATCTTAATTCTCAACTTCTTTGCTTCCATTACCTTTTCATAATGCAACTTTATTGCATTGTCAGTGGTTGAGAGACCTTGTGCACTACCAATAAGATCTGCATCTATATTTGCAATCTTTTCACTATTTTCCTTAGTGAAGTGCTCTAATGTGCTTAACTTCTGAATTAAGGTTATAGCTTCTGAAATGATTGGTTCCAATTCATTTACTAGTTCAGATAGCTTTACCTTGTTCTCGGCCACTTCTTGGATGATTTTCTCTGTCAATTTGTATTGGTACTTTTGTTCTACATGTTCTTCTATTGCCTTCTCTGTGTCCACATTCTGTGATGTAATGGCTTCAGTAAGAACAACTAATTGATCAATGATAGAAGAATTTTGATCAATGTATGTATCAGGTACAATCTGCTAAAGTATCTCCTTGGTTGTCTCTAGTACCTATGTATCCTTTGTCTCCTTATTAAGCTTATCTTGGATAGATTTTCTTTTACAAAGTTCTGCATACTTTGTAAGTGACTTTGGATCCAATGTCCTTAGATCATATTTTGGTATTTCAATGATCTCTTCCAATGTGACTGGATTCTTCTTCTTCTTTGAATTCTTCAAAAGTGTAGTGGAGGCATCTGTACACAGTACCATAGCAAGTTCCTTTTCTTGGTCTGATGTGCTTGATGAAGGCTTTGGGGGTGTAGTCCCTTTTAGCTGTTGCTTGGTGTCTACCTATCGGTTTGGTGTGGATGTCTCCACATTAACCTTTTATTTATCTACAACTTATCCTTCAGTATCCTTAGGAGTGGCATCACCTTGCTTCTCTTCTTCACCTTTATCTTTTTGTTCTCCTTCTATTTCTTTCTATTCTTCATTTGTTACAGTCTTCTCATTAGTTGTTTTGTTTTGTTCCTCTTCACCGTTATCATTGGGTATGCTTGTATCATGCTTTGGGGACTCCTTCTTTTCTGAGATGATATTGATAGCATGTATCAATAATGGTATTTGTCCCAGTATATTCACTTGTACAACATCCATTTTTTATCTTGTTCCTTGGGCTGCCTAGAGGTAACAGTAACATCTTCATCTGCCTTTACCTCATCTGCAGGATCATCTCTAGTGATATTTATGATATTTGTATTTGTGATTGTATCATCTACAGTATCCCTTAATGATTATATAATATGAGGAATGTCATCCATTTCCTTGCTTTCTTATGTATTTAATTCTATTTGAGTGACATCCTCATCATCATTTATAAGAATGTGTTATGGGCTCGATATAGCCTCTTTTTCTTCATTGTGAGACTTGTCGGTGAGTTCTAATTCTCTCTCAGGGCTTTTGTCCTTTTCAAGTACATCAAGTACTTTTCTCCAAGTATCCTCACTTTCTTTGTCAAGCTCAATAAAGTGTCCCTGTAGGACTTTGTAAGCTCTCAATTTTGTTGAGAGACTTTTTTAATGCAAGTTCATCATTTCTTCAATTTCTTCTATTTTGGACTCAAGTGGCATAATAGAAACTAGGGTTCTTTCCCTTATCTATTTTTCAGAATTCAATGCGAATGTCCACCTTGTCGATAATCTGTCTAGAGGTTCTTGTGGCATTTTACCTTCAAACTATATTGGTATATATTTAAATATACACATTTTTGTGATGATTGCTTCCTCTATCTTGTTTTGATCCTCGGGATTCAGAGTTAGCCATTTTCTAATCTTAGGCTCAGTTATTGACCTACCTTGATGATTGATGCACATACCTCATCAATTGTAGTAGGAAATTTGTTCTTAACAGGTTGTTCTTCTTGATCGGTGTCTTCTATATCCTCCTTACTTCTGATGAATTTTCTTCTTTTTGTTGGTGCATGTTTCCCTGTTTGAGGCTTTCTCTTGTAAGTCCTCACTTTTCATTTCTTTACTGGTGATGAACTTTCATCTTTAGTTGTCTGATTTCTAGTCCTTGATACAGCAGTAGTCCTTGGTTTCTTTGTAGGTGGTGGTGGTGCATCAGATTCTATAGATTCAAAGTCACTCAATTATTCTTCTTCACTGACGGGCGACCGTCCCTTGGTGTCATCCTTTTGTTTTGACTCTTCATCATCTACCGACAACTTATTCTTAAGTGTCTTTACCATTTTGTCTTTCTTTCTGTCAATCTTCTTCACAACTAGGCCGATCTTTATTCTCTCCTTAGCCTCTTCATAGGTTCCAAACATTGGTTGTGACTTGTCCAATGGTTCATTCAACAATGCTTTAATGGAATTGGTGGCTTGATCTATGTTTATCTCATAGTCAAGTGGTGCTAACCATGCTATCCTTGGTATAACTGGTTTGATCAAAGTGGTATCAGTGTCCACCATAAAACAAATATCAGTCTTATATTTTTCTACCAGCTGTTTTGGTATCCTCATCCTTAACAACATTTTGTCCTTGAATCTAGTGAAATATTCATCCATGACAGATGTAAAGTTGTCACCTAGTGACTTGATGAATTCACTAATTTGAATTGTCACTGGTTGGGTAGTATCCCAGTTGAGATTACCAATAGATGATAAGAAGTCTTGAAAGTAGAAAAACATGTACATTAGAAGTGATCTGAACATACATGAATTGGACTTTGCAGACCTAATTTTCCTCAAGTTCTCATCTAACTGCTTCAGTAAAAGCTCAGATAAATCTAATTGTAATCCCTTCTTTACAATCTTGTGGGCAGTGTCAACTAATCCACATGCAATGTTATTCATCCTGCTGGCTTGGAATATCTTATATCCCAGTAGACATGCACCAAATTTCATTTTGGGATCTTTGATGGAAATTAACTTCAATCCTCTCCCATCCCATTCTGCACATGTATTATTTTCTATGTTGGGGTGAGGAGGATTTTTTAGTGCCTTGGCCTTGTCAGTTATAGGATAATCGGTCATTGCGTGTATGACATCACTAGTGCTCTATTTTGGCTCATATAGCCACATCTTCTGGTCATGCACTCTTCTCAGCACTATCTGGATCCACTCAATTTTAAATTCCTTCGGGAACATTAGGGAATTCGTGATCCCTTTCACCTCGATGTTTTTATGTTCGTCTTTGATGGTTCCATTTGTGCAAAGCTTCTTGTAAGATTTCTCAACCTCAAGATCTCCTATCTCAGCAATCTTACAATTTATGCATGCCCTGACATCCTTGACAAGAAAAACCCTAGGTGGTATTCTTGAGAATGCTCCAGCATCATCGAGTTGCGAAGCAACCTCTAGACATATCTTGTATTTAGGTTCTTCACAAGTGGCATTCTTGATCATATTAACCTTCTTATCCTTAACATTCTTGATCTTGGTTACACAGGATGTGGTTACCATGATTTCACGAATTTAGGGATTTTCTGTAAAACAAACTGTGAGCTCGGTGATTCTAGTTACTTACTTAACGTGATGTAGCTGTTGTAGATCTGTTTGAATGCCCTGAATCTACTTTTTAATTGCTTCTACAATCTGGTTGTTGTTGGTCGCTCTATGATCTGCTTCGCTCTTCTTCTTTACTCTCAATCGCATGGTAAATAATGAGCTCTTCTGTCACCATTTTTATAGACGATGCCCTAAGTGGCACAATTAATGCTCTACCACTTCTCAATGTTCAAAGATGGAGTCGCTCAAGTATCACACAAACTTTCAGCTAAGGGTAAGTGACAACTCACTTGACCTTTCACAAGTTTACCAACGGTGCTCGGTAAGTGGTGAAGACTTCAATGCCTTTTACATGATTACCGATGAGTCTCAGGTTACATTTTTTAACTTGATTTTCACATGTACACCGACGATTCTTGGTATGTGTTGACCGAGGAGATTGGATTGAAAAATTCATAACAAGTAATACCATAGTGCATCTTTAATCATGCTAGTTTGGCATTTTAACTATGTATAATGGAACAGATGTAAAGTATAACTCAGTATAGTGCAGTTTCATACTTACTTATTCATCTTAGGTGGGGGTGGAGATGTCACTAGATCCATTGGATAAGGTGTCACCAATTGAGTTGTTTGCTCCAGCATCATCAGTGTTTGTAGCTTTTCTCCACATTTTGTTTCTCATCTTCCTGATGTCTTCAATGGTATTGCCATTGGGAAAAGTGCTTGACTCTGTCACTTGGTATTTTCAATCCTTTCTTAGATGACCAACTTTATGATAGTGTAAGCATGCCATTCTGGGATTAGTCCAGCTTCTAGACCTTCTCATCCATTTCCTCGTATAGTTTGCAGATATTTGTCCATATCTAACACATGTTGTGCAATTTGTCCATGTATTGTAATCCCAAACATATGAGTTATTGACTCTTTTTGGTTGATAAGCATTTTCTTGGTCTTTTGGATTCCATGCTTGCTTTTTATTCTTCCTACATTCAAGAGATGTGTGCCCATGCATTTTGCAAGTAGGATAGTATTTTTTCCATTTAGGTTTCCTTCTTTGGTTGTTTCACCTTAGATTTACATTCATATGCTTTATGTCCTTTCTTGTTACAGTTATAACAATTTCCAATGAATGTAGAAGTGGATTTAGGAATACCTTTACTTTTGTTTCTGCAAACATTTGATGTGTGGTCTGGTTTTCTACGGTGATTGCATGACTACTTTATTGGTCTTGGATTTATGTAGATATCTTTTGGATCATCTTGGTATGGTGATTCTCCATGCTCGGTATACCCTATTCCAGTATTGTTGTTGACTCTTCTTTGTCATTGTGTTATTGCTGAATTCTTACTTCATGCTTAAGTCTTTCAATTTCCTCTCTTAGCTCACCAATAGCTTCTAATTTTCCATTGAGTTCTATGTTCATTATGTTTGTCTCCTGACTAATAAGAATAATCTGATTGGTGATCTCATGATGATATTCAGTAAGTCTTTGTATTTCTAACTCTTTCTCTTGTAGATTTTCAGTGATCTTCCTCCTGTCATTAATAACTAGTGTTCTTTCTTGCTCAGCTTGTCTATCATTATTCATAACCTCAATCATTCTTACCATTTGTGTCTCTTGACGGATTTGCAGTGATTTTACTTGTCCAACCAGATGTTGATTGATTTCATTTAGGCTTGTAATTCTTCCTTCAGATGTGTTATATGTATTGCAAGATGGAGATCCTGTTGACTCAAATAAATAAGGTATCTCTTCTTCATGATAGTATGTTTTATTACAGCGAGATGACATTACCTTTCTTTCATCCAGTAGCTCTCTCATCTTGACTCTAGCTTCTTTATATTTCTCATACAAGATCTGTATCTCTAACTTTTGATTCTCAATACTCTTTTCTAGCTTATACCTTTTCATTATATGATCTTTTCTCTTAAGTCTTTTAAAATTTTCCAAATAAGAGATTTAGCTCTGATACCAATTTTTGGAAATCAGTACCCTTTAAAACTTTTAGTCAATTAACCTTAATCCTTTAGTAATCAATTCCTTGCATTACCGACCATATGTGCTTTTCTTATCTTATGCATGTTATATCAATTCATAAACTTAATTTTCATGTAAACATTCATGAAATGTAATGACACATGACACAAGATTTGGTAATGCAAAAAACCCCTGTTAGAAGGTAAAAATTGCGGTGGGGGTGAAACCCACAAAACTTCACTATCTGTAGAATGGAAGGGGTTGGTTAAGGCTTACAAGTTTGATCACTTTTTATGATCTTACCCTATTAGGAGTAACATGTTTAGACTGGTTAAGGACTACTTTGTTAAGAGCTTTAGCAACACTGTTTAGTGTGCACTCGAGTGTGGGAGGTTTACAAAGGATTGTTAAATCCACCTTCTCAAAGGATTTCTTCTATTTGCTACACTTGTTAGAATGTAGTCAAAAATACTTATTGACCTGAGTATATGCAATCTAGAATTATTGATTAGAGATTCATTAAAGATTACAATATGATGTATCAGTGACTGATTAATACCTCTGTTTTTCTCGATGGCCTTGGATATTGTTCTTGATAATTGATTTCATCTTTTGTTGTCCCTCTACATAAAACTCTGTTTCTAATCCATAGAAGTTTCTGCGGCTACAATCATCATCACATCATTTTGTTCTGATTGATTACACATATATTTATACATTGTATTCGACCTAAATAAGTTTCACGCTTTATAATGTTAACTCTATGATCAAAGGTTTACAACTTGACCATGATCTCCTATTTTGCATGTTTCTAATCAGTTAGTCTGATTAAAACAATTACAATTAATTTACTTGTCCCTCAAGAAATGGATTTAAAGCAAATCAAAAAGATAAATATAAAACACAAGTTTTTTATCTGACGTGGAAGTCATATCCAC
Organism: Thuja plicata; assembly: GCA_018584345.1. Classification (NCBI taxonomy): domain Eukaryota; kingdom Viridiplantae; phylum Streptophyta; class Pinopsida; order Cupressales; family Cupressaceae; genus Thuja; species Thuja plicata. The sequence continues at coordinate 150,376 of MU222214.1, read as the reverse complement.
ATTTATTGGGATTATAACCGTCTCTCGGTAGACTAGTGCTTAGGTTGCTCTGTAGTCTACCTGTCGGGTTCCTCTTTTATCTTCTTGTCGGGTTCCACTTCAAATTTTTTGGGTTGCACTTGTAAACTATGTCGTCGGTTTACATCGTAACTTGCACTTTTGGGTTACACTATAAACTTTGTTGTCGGGTTCTCTTGTGAAGTTATCTATCAGTTTACACTAAACCTGTCTTTCGGTGTTGGTGTTACCGACGGTTCACAAATATTTTTTTTTGTATACTAATGGAAAAATATGTCATCAATATTACCTTGATATGAATCCCTGATACAAACTTGATACAAACTTATATTACCTAGAAATTCATTTTCCTTATCCTTAATGATAAGACTTAAGAATCTTGGCTCTTGAAATAAAATTGTAGAAGTTAGTTTTTGTACATTTAGATTTGCATATATATCTCTTACCACTTCAAAAATACCACCAAATAGCCGCCTATGAATTAGAGTAATCATGGGTATTTAATATCATTTGTGAAGCTTGAATTAACTTATATTTGTGTTACCCAACAACTTTACCTTTTCCAATGACTTTTCTACTACTTATGACATCCTCTCACACTTACACTTTATGGCTTACTTTGAAATCTAAATCTTTTTGTCTAAAACCACATCGATGTGCTTCTTCTTCAAAATTATGTGAAATTCATCTTGGATGGGAAGAAAAGAACCATTCATATACCAATAAATTCTCACCCTCCAATAGGTTATTCTTACCTCCATCATATCACTTTTTAAAATTTCCTTTGAAATAAGTCTTTTATAGGAACCAATGATGACATGTAACTGATTGAATGTTTGAAGATGTTAAGTTGATCATTGAAATGCAGAAATATAATGCAAAACATTAAATCGGTTTATGGATTGTATTTTCATTGATGTCAACTTGATATAATCTAATCGGTTATAATGAAAGTGTCAAAGAATTCAGAGAATCAGAGAGATAAAGATTATGATTTTAGTAATGCATGAAAGACAAGCATTCACTATGTGGCTTCAAACACCAACGAATAGTTAAATTCGGTGGCCAGAGTTCATCGAAAGTCAAGTCACAATGATGTCCGAGAAAGAACATCGACGAGCAGAATCACAAGCATAGATGGCAGCCATAATCATAGTATAAACCGATGGAGAATCTTGAGGAGAACTGGAGTGTTTACCAAAGCTATCAAAGAGTTAAAATGCCAAAATTAACTTGAGTTTAGAAATGACAAAATATCTAGCTGGCAGAACTAAATATGGACTTAACTGATAGTTATCATTGTTTTCATCGGCAAGATAAAGCCAGAGATAAGTAAAGGATTTAAAGTTGTTTTGTCTAGTTGGAAAGAATATCTTTGCGAGATCAAACATGAGTTTTTCTTTAAATCTGATTGGCTAAGATTGTAGATCACACCAAGATCAAGAAAATTAAGAACCTAACAAATGGTGATATTATGTCTATAAAGAGACAACTTAATTCTTTACGAATTGAAGGGGATTGAATGAAAAAGAGGATGCTAAAGAGAAATTGATGAAGAGCAACTTCATCCAGTCTTGATCAATCAAGCTGAGGAAAGAGCTAAAGTTTTCTATGGACACTGAGAAACAGAGAACATCATCACTGAGGAGAACTAAAGTGGAGCAAAGGTATTAAAAGGACATATTGGTCAGATTAGTTTTATGAGCTTACAATAGATCTAAAAATATGCAAGTATAAATTGTATATATCAACAGATCATATTGTTTTAGTTTAACCATTGATTCAGAAAGTCTCTTAACTGAGTGAGATTTAAATATCCTTTCTATATTGAGATACATCCCAAGGAGTATCAAAAATTTTGATCATGAAGATATCATGAGATGCTAGATACCTATTGATAGGCCAAGATATTTTTTGATCAAGGAAGGTAGCATAGAGATGCCTGATATCAAGTGATAGACTATAATTTTAAATCCTCTAACAAGGTCACACCTAACTGTGTGTTTGTAACCTTTAACAGGGTTGGCTCTTCACCGAGCTCACTTCAGAAGAGTGGAAATTTTGGGTTACCGGTCCCAAGTGGTTTTTCCCTTAACAAGGTTTCCACGTTAAAAAATCATGTGTCAATGTATTTATGAGTCATTACTTTAGTGTTTGCATTACACATAGCTAATCTGGATTGATCGATATACTCTAGATAATTTATTTTCTTTTGGTGAATTAACAGACTGCTATTCGGTAATCATATAGAATAAGGTTTAAAAAGGCATTCCGAGAAGTAGTAATTTGATAAGTCTATTTGAAGGCATTCATCTTATAGGACTGAAGATAACTAGAGGCTTAATATTGTGGTACTAAGTTTTTGGGTTGATTAATTGGCATATTTTTTAGGCCACTGATTCAGCCCCCCCCCACCCCCCCCTCTCAGTTATTACAAACAATTGGTATCAGAGCTTGTGTGCTTAGAAAGGGAGTTTAACAGCTCAAGCAAAAGATCACAAGATGAACAGATGAGATGTGTCCAAGTTGAATAAAGACAACTTTGCATCATGGAAAAGTAGGATAAGACTCCACCTATCAGGTATTGGAAATGATGTTACTCAATAACTTGATACTGAATATGTGTTGTGTACAGGACCTCACACTCTTGAGCAATTAAGAGTTAAGCATGAGCATAATTGCATGATGATAGAAATTGCATTATCACTCTCTGATGCTGAGTTTGAAGATGTCAAAACATGCACCTCTGCAAATGAAATGTGGGATAAGTTGAAGTGGGTACATGGAGGAGATGCTAATGTACTAAGAGCCAAGGCAGAAAGCCTAAGAGGGAGGTTTTATGACCTAAGGATGAAGGAAGGCGAAAATATCACTCATTATAGATGCATAATCAAATAGGTATTCAATACTATCCAAGGATTTGGAGGTGTACTTGAAGAGGAGATAGTGGTAAGTAAAATCTTAAGAACCTTACTGCATGTATATGCTATTAGAGTTTCTGCTATTCAAGAAATGAGAGAAGTTGCAAACAATACAGTTACTCTAGATAGTCTGATTGGTAGATTGATATCATTTGAGATGAATAAATTTGATAATAGTGTCTTACCATCTATATAATCTGCATTAAAATCTTCTTTAAAGTTAAGTAATTCAAGTCATAGACATGCTATTAGAAATGATAGTGAAAGTGATAATGAGGATCAAGGACTTGATGAGATTGAAGTATTAATGGAAAGAAGATTGCAGAGAGGCAAAGGTAGATACAAAGTTAAATTACCACTTGTGTGTTTCAATTGTAAAGAGGTTGGACACTTTGCTGCAAGATGTCCAAACAGAAGAAAAGATGACAAAGGAAATGACAGATCATATGAGAAGAAGTTTGATAGAGGTGATAATAGAGATTACCGAAGCAACTAACAATCTGACAAAAGAGATACCTGAGACTAAAAGGACAAAGAGAAGAAAGCTTGTTACCTAGCTGAGAATAGAGCTGATGATACTAACACCGAATTAGAAGAAGACATTGAGATGGTATTTATAGCCATGAAGGATGATTCAGACAAAGATGAAGAAAGGAATGTAGAAACTGCACTCATATCTAAATTTAGTAAGAATGATGTATGGATCATAGATAGTGTCTGCACTCACCATATGACCGGTGATAAAAAAAAATTTGAGACTTTTGAATACTATAATGGTGGTTCAGTAAGAATGAGAAATGATACACCTTGTCCAGTTGAAGGTAAAGGAACTATAATTTTAAATAACCTGATCAAATGTGAAAATGATTACTGGGTAAAAGGAATGAATTATAATATGTAAGTGTTTCATAGCTGAATAATACAGGTCACCGAGTGGCATTTGAAAATAAGAAGACAGAGATTTTCAATGAATCAGGAAGGTTGATTGGTACCGGTGAGCAGACAAAAGGTAACCTTTTCTATCTTGATGACACTAACACCACTTGTTTAATGGCTATAAACGAAGACATATGGTTATGGAACAAAAGATTGTGTCATGTGAACTTTGACAACATGATAAAGATAAGCAACAAAAGGAATGTCAGAGGCTTACCGAGCATGACTAAGCTCAAGCATATCATGTGCAAGAATTGTCAAAAAGGTAAGATGACAAAGTCTAGTTTCAAGAGTAAAACCCATACATCTAATGCAATTCTATAATTAGTCCATACTGACCTATGTGGACCATGAGGACAAAGAGATACTATGGAGATAGATATTTTATTCTCTTTGTTGATGATTATTCTAGAATGATGACAGTCATGTTCTTAAAAGATAAATCAAAAGCATTCAAGATGGTTAAATAGTATAAGGCTATGTTAGAAAAACAAAGTGAAAAGAAATTAAAATGCTTAAGAACAGATAGAAAAGGGGAATTTACTTTAGAATAATTCACTAACTATTGAATTAGTACGTCAAGGTGAGTACTACCCCCCTAGCGAAGAAGAATAGTGTGAGTCCAGCCTGAAGTCTAAAGCGAAGGTTACTCCTGACAATACTCCTATTCTAGTGAACTATGCTGACTCTCATTCTAAAGAGGGTATGCTCTCCAAGGATACTTATGATAAGATTGAGGTAGATAAAAAAGAGGGGAATGATAAAAAAATGAACAGAAAATGCTGGAGGCATCCATGATAATGAGACAGTGAAAAGCCAAGAGCCTGCTATATTTATGTAGGTAGTTAAAGAGCGGGTTGAGATGGACTACCAGCTGAATTCCTGGCTTCTTGAAGAAATCAAAGATAGAAATGGTAAGTATGATGAGCTCCAGGATAGAGTGAATAAGATTTTTCTGCTGCTTGCTAAACATGTGACCAAGGCTACTAATGAAAATGAGACCTAGGAGGAAGAAGCAAAAAAAAGATTGTTGGAGAAGCTAGAACTAAGGATTAATGTGGTGGTTAATTTGTGTCATCAGATGACTGAAAGCCATATTCAGAGTATTAAAGATACTCTCAGGTGTATCATGAAAAATAAATATGAGGGCATGAAGATGACTAACAGCAACTTAAGGGCGTTGCTCTCGGTGTTGGACGGGAACACTACTCCCATTATTGTGGATGATGATATTGCTATAGACCCCGGCATTGCTGGACTTGGGACTCGTACTAGAGTGAGTGAAAAAGGGTGAAAACTAGTAGACAAAGGAAATAAAGGATCTTAGAGAGGATATTGACAAATATAAAATGGTGATGGTTGACTCTGTGGAGATTATGGAAAAAATGACCTAACTGTGTTGTTTTTCACTTGTAATATTTTCATTAGTTTAGCTTCTTTTTGCTGGTAGTTTGTGTTGGGGGTTTTCTATTGTCTCCATCTTTTTGCCCCCGCAATTGTTTTTTGTTGTCTTTCCCTTTTTTGTGGTTTTGTTTCCTGCATATCTTTCTTTCTAAATTGTACAGGGTTTCGGTTCCCTTCAAAAATTATTTTAACCTCAATCAAAAACTATTGCAATGAGCATGGAATTAAAATATAGGTTTCTACACTAAGAACACCACAGCAAAATGGAATTGCTGAAAGGAGAAATAGATCAATTGTTGACTGTGCAAGAACATTGATGATTGAGAAAAGCATCACTCAAACTTTCTGGAGGGAAGCTGTCAGTACTGTTGTCTACATATTAAACAAAGTACAATTGAAGAAGGACACAAAGAAGACATCCTATGAGCTTTGGTATGGTCATAAACCCAATGTAAGCTACTTCAAAATATTTGGTAGTCAATGTTATATTTTGAAGGATGATAGAAATGGAAAACTTGACTCCAAAAGTGAAGAAGGTATCTCTCTAGGGTACTCAACCAAAAGCAAGGCTTATAAATGTCTTAACAAGTCATCTAACAAAATAATTGAAAGTGCAAATGTGAAAATAGATAAATTTGAAAAAGAATGATAAGGAAAGCAGAAAAGAACCAGAGGACTACAGCAGGTTTGTTTATACAAAACCTGACACTCTACCCGAGCAACAGTGTATCACTCCTGAGCAACAAAACATTGCACCTGAGCATCAAGCTACAATTAGCGAAAATTAGGAAAATCCTCAAGATGATGTTTCAAACAATGAAGATCAGAACAAAGGCCAAGAAGATGATCAGAATGATGAACAAAGGGCTGAACCAAAACTTGCCAAGTATTTCAGAAGACATCATCCACATAACCAAATCATAGGAGACAAGAAGGCTGGAATGAGAACAAGAAGTAAGTCACTGAACACTAGATGTTTACTTTGTGATTTTGAGCCTAAATCTATTAATACTACACTTGATAATGAAGAATGGGTCAATGCTATGAATGAATAAATAGAGCGGATTGAGAAGAATAGTACATGGACACTAGTACTGAGACCAGATGACAAAAATGTCATCGGTACCAATTGGATATTCAGAAACAAGTTGAATGAGAATGGAGAAGTCACAAGAAACAAAGCAAGGTTAGTATGCAAGGGATATGCACAAGAAGAAGGTATTGATTATGGAGAAACCTTTGTACCCTTTTCTAGAATAGAAGGAGTTAGAATCTTACTTGCTTATGCTACATTTAAAAGATTCAAGGTATACCAGATGGATGTCAAATCTGCATTCCTAAATAGAATACTGGAAGAAGAGGTATACATTGAACAACCAAAAGGGTTTGTTGATCCAGACAAGAGAAACATGGTATGTAGACTACATAAATCCTTGTATGGATTGAAACAAGCACCTAGAGCCTGTTATGAAAGACTTCACTCCTATCTCATTAGCATAAAATTTGTTAGAACAAGTGAAAATGGCAATCTATACTTAAAACAAGACACCGATGGTAATATTCTGATTGCTGAAATTTTTGTTGATGATATCATTTTTGGGGGAAATGAATTGTTATGCAAATCCTTTGCTAATGAAATGAGAAAGGAATTTGAAATGTCTATGTTTGGGGAGATCAAAATTATTTCTTGGTCTACAGATCCTTCAACAAGATGCAGGCATATATATCACTCAATCCAAATACATCAAGGAAGTGCTAAAGATATTCAAGATGGAAGATTTCAAGCTAGTTGGAACACCTATGGCTACCGAATGTAAGCTGAAAAAAGAAGATAAATCCAATGAGGTAAATAAGACCTTATATAGATCAATTATTGGAAAGCTAATGTATGTTGTTCACACCAGACCAGATATAGCACATGCAGTTGGAATAGTTGCAAGATTCTCTGCTAATCCCAAAGAATCACATATGATTATTGTCAAGAGAATTCTGAGATATCTAAAGAACACCGAGGACTATGGATTATGGTATAAAAGAGAAGAAAAATTTGAGCTACAAGTTTATACAGATGTTGATTGGGATGGAAACATTGATGACCGAAAGAGCACAACTAGAGGAGCATTCTTCATGGGTGATAGACTTGTCACATGGATCAGCAAGAAGCTAGGATGCATCTCCCTGTCTACTACAGAAGCAGAGTATGTGGCTATTGTTACAAATTTCTCTAATATTGCATGGATCAAACAGTTGCTGAAAGGTATGAATATGAAGATTATTGATCCAGTAATTATCTATTGTGATAACACCAGTGCAATAAACATTTCTAAAAATCCAGTCATGCATGCTAAGACCAAGCATATTTCTATCAAGTATCACTATCTGAGAGAGCAAGTGCAAGCAAATGAGGTGACATTGGAATATGTCCAATCAAAGGAACAATTAGTTGACATATTCACCAAGCCATTACCAAAGGATATATTTGAGTACTTGAGACAGAGAATAGGGGTCCAACCATTGTCTATCGGTCAGTAAGCTGACTAGGAGGTTCCATCAGCCTATACCAAATCTAAACACTAGTCATGTTGATGAAAACATTGAGATGAACAACAAATAGATACATCTGTACACATCAAGGTACAAGTATGCACTGAACACCTGAGACATTGTATTGTTGATGGATAGGGAAATTTAAGGAATATATTATTTAAAGGGATGGAACATGATATAAATGATTTTTATTTGGAATTATTGTCAAAGGGGGAGATTATTTCATTATCATCATGGAGAGATTTGGGAGAGATTATCTCATTGATCAGAAAAGATTATATCATTATCCATGAAGTAAAGTTCCTGAGAATCAGAAGGAAGAGTTAATCAATATTCAAAGGGAGAGAAATTGATTACATATGAAATATCCATCTAAGGGAGAGAAGTAATAGAGGGAGAGAGTCCATACAAGAGAGAAAATTGTTGTCAAAGGAAAAAGAGATTATCAAGAAGAGAAACAGTCAAGGCAAAGCACATATCAGAACAGAGACATTAGATGCTACATCTATCCAGTGAAGGGATTGAAGATTGAAGACAACCAATCTGCTAGAAACAAATCAAAGCTATCTGAGCTTACCGAAAGACAAACATTTGTTATAGTTACATTAGGAAATATTGATGAAATTGTTATATTTCATATTGTATTAGTAATAGTATAGTATGATAATGTAGTATGTTGCCATCAATGCCAAAGAGAGTGATTGATGACATGTAACTGATTGAATATTTGAAGATGTTAAGTTGATCACCAAAATGCAAAAAGATAATGCAAGACATTAAATCATTTTATGGATTGTATTGTCATTGTGTCAACTTGATATAATCTAATCAGTTATAATCAAAGTGTCAAAAACTTCAAAGAATCAGAGAGATAAAAATTACGCTTTCAGTAATGCATAAAAAACAAGCATTCACTATGTGACTTCAAACACTGACGGCTAGTGGAACCCGACGGACAGTGATCACCAAAATTCAAGTGACAGTGATGCCCAAGAAAGAACACCGATGAGCATTACCGACGAGCATAATCAAAAGCATACCCGATGGCTAGAATCATAGTGTAAACTGGCAGGGAAGCTCGAGGAGAATTGGAGTGTTGACCAAAGCTATCAAAGAGTTAAAACACTAAAATTTACTTGAGTTCAGAAATGACAAAATATCTAGCTGGAAGAACTAAATATGGACTTAACTGGTAGTTATCATTATTTTCATCGAAAAGATAAAGCTAGAGATAAGTAAAGGATTTAAATCTATTTTGTCTAGTTGGAAAGAAGATCTCTGCGAGATAAAACAAGAATTTTGATTTAAATTTGATTGGCTAAGATTGCAGATCATGCCAAGATCAAGAAAATCAAGAACCTAACAAACAGTGATATTATGTCTATAAATAGACAACTTAATTCATTATGAATTGAGGGGGATTGAATGAAAAAGAGGATGCTGAAGAGAAACTTCATAGAGTCCTGATCAATCAAGCTGAGGAAAGAGATAAATTTTTATGCGAACACCGAGCAACAAAGCACAACATCACCGAGTAGAATTAAAGTGGAGAAAAGGTATTAAAAGGACATATTGATCAGATTAGTTTTATGAGCTTACAATAGATTTGAAAATTTGCAATTATAAGTTGTATATGTGAACAGATCATACTGTTTCAGTTTAACCATTGATTCATAAAGTCTCTTAACCGAGTGGGATTTAAAGATCCTTTCTATATTGAGATAAATCCCAAGGAGTATCAAAAAAAATTATCATGAAGATAGCATGAGATGCCAGATACCTATTGACATGCCAAGAGAGTGTTTGATCAAGGAATGTAGCATAGAGATTCCCAATATCAAGTGAAAGGCTAAAATTTTAAATCCTCTAACACGGTCACACCTAACAATATGTTTGTAACCTTTAACATGGTTGGCTCTTCACCGCTCTCACTTTAGAAGAGTGAAAATTTTGGATTACCAGTCCCAAGTGGTTTTTCCCTTAATAGGGTTTCCACGTTAAAAATCCATGTGTTAATGTGTTTATGAGTCATTACTTTAGTGTTTTGCATTACACATAGCTAATCTAGATTAATCGGTATACTTTAGATAATTTACTATCTTTCGGTAAATTAACAAACTGTTATTCAGTAATCATATAGAATAAGGTTTAAAAGGGCACTCCGAGCAATAGTAATTTGATAAGTATATTTAAAGGCATTCATCTTATAGGACTGAAGATAACTAGAGGCTTAATACTGTGGTACTAAGTTTTTGGGTTGATTAATTGGAATATTTTTTAGGCCACTTATCACCCCCCCCCCCCTCTCAGTTATTACTAACAACCAATCTGGCTCGTTATATTCCTANTTAGGCCACTTATCCCCCCCCCCCCCCTCTCAGTTATTACTAACAACCAATCTGGCTCGTTATATTCCTAAAGTCTTTGCAAGATGATGAAAATTTGTGCCCAACCTCTTCTTCCAAAAAGGTATTCATCTCTTGATTGTATTTTGCACCTCTTTAATGTTTTTTAATCTCCAAATTATATATTTTCCACTTCTCATAAAAACTCGATTACAAATAATAGCATTCAATTTGGTAACTTGGTTTTACCTGCTTTCTATCAACTCAACCCAAATGAACTTTTTATTTTCTCAAGTTATTTCAATCATACAGGATATTAGTGTGCTCATATACCACAATAAGGGATTTATTGAGGGCCAAATGAACTACCATCAAGCCCACAACTGATTAGTGTACACTCTGGAAGCTAAACATTAAGGGATTGAGATGGAAATTTTTAATATATGAATTTCTTCATTGATTCTTTAAAAACTATTTCACAAAACACTATTGTAGAATATATCATTAATATATGAATTTCTTCATTGATTCTTTAAAAACTATTACACAAAACACTATTGTAGAATATATCAACACACTTCACTCTTCTTTATCATTCCAACTATTAGCACTTTATTTTTCCAATTACCCTCAACGATAACAACAAATAATACAATTTTAACTAGACTAATGGGATTTTTTGGCAATTTCTTCGCAAGTTGCATTCATTATGCTCCTTAAGAGTTTTCATCCCCTTGCAACTTCACTTGTTCTAAAGATAGGAATCCAAAAGATAAGCTCTTCAAAGGTAGATCCAAAAGTCACTATCTTGCATATGGATTGCATATTTATCTCCATTATTCCATAGAGTTTTGGAATCAAGTGACAAGGAAAAAATTCAGGGCCAGAGCAACTTTGGAACCAGATCCAGATCCAGATCTTGGGATGGTTGGTGACACAAATATAATTATAAATAGGGTATCTAGTTTCTACTGAAGGTGCACATTTTTTTGGCCATGTGGATTGGAATCGATCTTTTTCCTACCAAGTGTAATGTATTATTAAGTCTTGAATAGAGAAAAAAATGTGTGTTTTGTGTAAGTTTATTAACTTACTATCTACTGGTCCTTCATTCCAGGTCATGTATATTCTTTATAACAAAGAATCATAAGTTCCTTTACCATGGTAGCTGCCAAAATTGTGGTGTTACAAAACCTTGTTTTAACTTATCAAGAATGTTATTGTAAGGATATGGAATGATCAACAATTTTTTTCTCATCAATGGACAAAATTAATATAAATAATAATTTTATTATCTTGAATTTGTTTTCTGATTACAGGTTCTTGAGATCTGAATTGGTAGACCATAAAATTTCTCCTGTCTGATAGAGAACAATTTAACAAAATATAAATGAAGCTATAATGTCTTATATTCTACTAATTCACAAGCCTTGCAGTATTATTTAAATGCTACTTGTCAAATGCATATCAACCCATATACGGACTCTTGCTCTTATATTTCCTTTGGTTATTTTTTTTCATTCTTTCACAGTTGTATGATTATCTATTATACAACATGGGTCTTCTATTAATAGAGCGCAAGGAATGGACATATAAGCATGAACAAATAAAACTTGCTTTAGTTGAAGTTGAAGAAAGTTTGAAGCGAGAATAGTTTGAACACTTGGTTGCCATAACTTAAGCTAAAAATAAAAAAGAAAGCTTGAAGAAATTGTTAGGGGTTGAGAAACAGTGTGCTTTTGATATAAGGATATTTCTTATCTATGCTACGTGCTCTTGAATATAATATCATTAGACTAAGAAAGAAAGATTAAAAAAAAAGAAATTTAATCTAAAATATTAACAATAAAAAACTAGAAAAATATTGGCTAACAATATGTAGGTAAGATAAAGTAACCAACTATTTAATATCGTGATGTATGATTGTATTTATGACAAGTTTCATGCTGAGTTGATAAACATGATCAACCAACTAGGATCTCCCACTCTTTTCTTCACACTAAGTGCAACAGACACTAAGTGGCCAGATCTGCAACGTGTGCTCTGTAATGATGTGCATGCCCAAATACAATCAAACAAGAATTGCTTGGATAAGGTAATCAATAATACCCATCTCACATCATTATACCTGCATGAATGATTCACAATCTTTCGTGAGGAAGTGATTGAAAAACTACTTGATGCAAAAGACTATTGGTATAGATATGAGTGGCAAAATAGAGGCAATGCCCATGTACATGGGTTTTTTTGGCTTCATAATTCTCTAGATATGGATAGACCATATTGGAATAACATTTCTAAAATTTAAAGAGCACGAACCTTTTTTGATATGTATGTCAGTGCTTGGAACCTTCATGATGCAATACATAGAAACAACCCAATGTTTCACTCTCCTTTGGATGATCCATGCTTGCTAAACACGACTCAAATATTTTCTATAGACCCTTCCCATGAGTACGAAGAGATATTTAATCATGTCCAGAGGCACACAAAATGCAAAGAGGGAACATGCTTGCAAAACAAGGGCAAAAGGATAGAGTGTCGATATAAAGCTCCATGGAAAGAACAAAATCTCTCTATGTTATCATGTGATGATGCTAGGAAGAAAAAATATGATCCTGCAAGAAATGATGATAGCTTAAAAATACACAACCCAACAATGCTTTTGACATGGAGAGCCAACATAGATTGTCAACCAGTTATCTCACAATCTCTTGTTTTAAAATGCATTGCCAAGTATGCATCAAAATTAGAGAGAACATATGAGACTTGTACTAATATGTTAAGAAGAATTTTAGAAACCCAACAAGAAGATCATCCTACTCTTGCAATATTTCATAAAGTCATGATAGAAATTATGGAAAAGTGTGATATATGAGCACAAGAAACTTTTCATATGCTTCAAAAATTGCCCCTTGTGTTTGTAGTTAACCTTTCATGTTTTTGAATGTTGGACGAAAAGTGTTCCACCGGATGTTCAAGAAAAAATAGGTGAGAGCCACATCCAATCTAGCTACTTGCATGCCTACATAAATCAAACTCCAAAGCTTGAGATGTTAATGCTACTGGAATTTGCAATATCTTTCTCCTACTCTGCAAGTCATAAACAATGCGAATGGAAAGAGAGAAAGGAAAAATTTGTCATTAATGTTTACCCAGAGTTCTACAACATCCCCAAGGAGGACTCTGAACAATTTGAAATATTTTGTTGGAGTGAGCTACTCTTGTACAAACATTTTTTTTGTGAGTTAATGAGGGGCTAATAACACTGATTTTCAATGGGGGTAAGCAATCAAAAATACTAAGAACAAATCCACGAGCAATAAAATAACAAGCAATCAAGGAGGAATACAAATGAATGCAAACCAACAAAGCTTGAATCTTTTATTGCCTCTCTCTACTCCTTCTGAAACGTCATGTGTGTTGCTCAGTATTGGTATCGGCAACGTCTATTTCTTGGGAGTGTCGAGAAATGATATTGGTTTTGATCACAAGAATGCTTTGAATGCCTCTAGCAAGAATCCTACAGAGTAAGGGCGCACGAAAGCTTGAAATTCTGGATCCTTCAAATGGTTATGAAGGGTTGATTATATAGAATATGGAAATAATATGAACAATTTAGATCAATCCCAGAGATTAGAGGATGAATGATTGAGATCAAAGGAAACTGGAGAAGCCATCAGTAAACTCCACCTCTTCAACTTGGAGAGAGGAGATAAAGTTTAGTTAACTGAACAGCTGATTATGAGTTATCTTTTGAACTGAAGAGGTAATTTGGAGTTACCTTTTTTAACTGAAGAGGTAGGTGGAGGAATTCATGCAATCAGAGATCTGATCAAGAGTTCTCTTTTTTGAACTAAAGAAAAGATTTAATTGAATATTTAATTCATTTTTGTAATTAAAGTATTCAACATGTGAGATAATTGAATTCTTTTTTATTTAGAATTAAATTATTGAATGAAATTAAATTAATTCAATGAAATAAATTAAATTAAATTAATTTAATTAGAATAATTAATTAATAAGTTTAAATATTTAAATTTAAACTTTTAGAAATTGAACTTAATTAATTAATGAAGATTAATCAACTAAAGGTTAATTAATTAAATGAAATTAATTATTTAATTAATTTTGGGAATATGATTAGATTATTTGGGGAATGAATTTAGAAGAAATAAATGATTAATTAATGATTAAAAACTATTAATTAATAGATGAAAATTAGTGTTTAATGTAAAGTCGCAAGTTTGCCCATTTTAGGGTGTCTACATTTTCCCCTCTTTAATGCATTGTGGCTTGTCGCATTGTGTCAAAGAATCTTGGATCTAGTCACTTGACTACGAGGGTATGCCCTTCAAATGTCGAAAATGCTTTAAGACTGGCCACATCTCCTCCCAATTTGGCTTGGAACACAAGAAATAGAAATCTTCTCCCTCTTGGTGGAAGGGGGTTTCCACAAAACATTGCACAATTAGAAAATGTTCTTCTCAGTCTGAGAAGAAGGATGATTATGTTCTTCCTCCAGCTGCCCCTACGAGGTCAATGGTGGATTCTGGTTTTGAAGCGGTGTCTGCTGGAGACTCCTCTGCTCTTCTCTCATTGACTGCTACTTCTGGTGGGTCTATGTCTGCTGGGGCAGAACCATTTCATTCTTCGCTGGAAGTTGTTGTTGATAGGAGTGGGGGTGTTGGCTTGACTAGTCTATCTAGATTTTTGGCTCCTGCTAGTTCTGATTCGGTTGCTCCTCTTATTGATAAATATTTGGCTGGGGGTAAAGATAGCTCGATGCTAGATATGTTGCTGATAGATCCTTCTCCATTGTTGGTTGGTGGATCTTCAGCTTTGGACTTTGTGTACTGGCAGAATAATGCTGCTAGAGCTGATGATGGTTGGGTCACTGCGAAAGGTAAAAAAATTAAGAGGTCTCCTTCTTCATTTGACATGACCCTTCGGTCCCATAAGAAGGGGACGAGATGATTGGTTTCCTTATTCTTTCTACTGCACCCTAATGTTTCATCTTTTGTATCTTTTTTTGTAGGTTTTCTCTGTGCTCATGGTCATGTGTGTGATTCTCTTAGGATTCGACTGATCTGTCTTGTTTTGGGAACTCTTATTGTCCTATCTTAAGTCCCTTTATGTACAAGGTTTCAGGGCCCCTTCAAAACCTGTTGTTACCATTAATAAAAAACATAGGGCTTACAAAGGATTTGATTATCACAAACTGGAAGCAAATGAATGCAACCAAAATATAAAGAAACCTTAGAAGATGCAGAGACTAATGATGACATGAACATGTAGAACACAATAGAGATAAATGAATGACGGTTTCACAAATGGGGTCATTAAAAAATATTCACCTAAATGAACTTGAGATGTTGGGAAGGCGTAATTTTGATAGCACCGACAAGTGGGATCATATTCCAATACTGCAACATTTGCATGAGATTGCGACATAATTTATAAACATAAAAAATGCAACCAAGATGAAAATATGTCATCTGACTTTAACATTCCAATCTATACACTGTTAAAAAGAAAAAAATGGCACTGACAATAATAACAAACCATAGTGAATGTCCCTTTGCTAAACCACTGCACATGATTATTCAAGGAATAGCTGGTACAGGAAAATCATACTTAATAGCTTGCATACGAAGTGCACTCTATAATAAGATACTATAACAGAAAATCCAATTGTTCACACTAGCTCCTATAGGAGTTGCTACATTCAACATACATGCAACAACTATACATTCAACACTCGGGATTCATGTAAAACAAATGCAACCTTTGTAAGGAAAAGCATAAAAAAATTCCAAGAAGAATTGAAGGACATAAGATATATTCTAATTGATGAAATGAGCTTCATAGGGCCAAAGCTGCAACTAAAAATAGACAATAGACTACTTGAGGCATTCCCCCACAAACAACATTTATGCTTCAGTGGATTCTCTATGATATTGGTTGGTGACCTTATACAACTACTTCCTGTGATGGAAAAGCCTATCTACACTTCATATTCAAGTGTGAAAAAATTATGGGATTAATACACGACAGTCATCACATTACAAACAATATTTTGACAACAAGGTGAATGAACAGGACATGTCTGATTTTGTCAAATGTTGCAAAACATATAGAATGCAAAACCAAGGCAAGAAGATTGGAAACTCTTGATGAATCACACTGACCAACACCTTATCCCAAGTGAAAAGGAATAATTTGACAACTCAATGCATTTTATTTCTACTAATGATATGGTCAAACTACACAATCGGAAAAGAGTGTTGCAACAAGCACTAGGAGCACAATAGAAAATGCATGTAATGATGAACAACTCGAGAAACAAGAGCTTCTTTGCAGAGGTCAATGCATCATGCTCACAACCAACATATGGACATAAGTAGGCCTTGTTAATGAAGCTCTTGGAAAAGTAATTGAAATTGTTGATAGTCCCGATTCCAAACCACATGATGTACCAATGTATGTTGTGGCAGGGTGAAGACATATTTTTCCATTAGTATGCAAAGGAAAACGGTTTTGAAACTGTCGGTAACACCAACACCGAAAGACAGGTTTAGTGCAACTCGATAGACAAGTTCACAAGGGAACCCAACGACACAGTTTACCAGTGCAACCCGAAAATGTTACAAAGTGGAACTTGACAGAGTAACTCGAACTTCTTTCCATAACTTATTTCCATCTATAGGTAATGTCAACTGTAATACTACCCGACCATTGACTATTCAAATCAGTAAATTCATCAAGTCACTAGGTGACAACTTTGTATCAGTTATGGATGAATACTTCATTGGATTTAAGGAAAGAATGTAGAAAAGAATGAGGATACCAGAACAACTAGTAGAAAAATATAAGACTGATATTTGCTTTATGGTGGACACCGATAACACCTTTATCAAACCAGTTGTACTGAGGACAGCATGGTTAGCACCACTTGACTATGAGATCAACATAGATCAAGCCACCAATGCTATTGAAACATTGATAAATGAGGCATTGGACAAGTCACAACCTAGGTTTGGAACCTATGAGGAAGCCAAGGAAAGAATTAAAACAGGCTTAGTTGTGAAGAAAATTGACAGAAAGAAAGAGAAAATGGTCAAGACACTGAAGAAAAAGTTGTCGATAAATGATGAAGAGTCAGGACAAAAGGATGACACCGAGGGACAGTCACCCCTCGGTGAAGAAGAAAATTTGAGTGACTCCAAATCTACAGAGTCCGATGCACCACCACCACCAGCAAAGTAACCAAGGACTATTGTTGCATCACAGACAAGGAGTCAAACTGCCAAAGCAGACTCACCACCGCTCAAGAAAAGATAGGTGAGGACTTACAAAAGGAAGCCTCAAACAGGGAAAACATCATAACCTAAGAGGAGAAAAAGATTCATCAGAACTAAGGAAGATATAGAAGATATTGAACAGGAAGAACAACTTGTAAAGAGTAAACTTCCTAAAATAATTGATGAAATTGTTGCATCAATCACCAAATCAGGTGGCATATCAAATCCTAAGGTTAGACAATGGTTAACTCTAAACCCTGAGGATTAGAATAAGATTGAAGATGCCATCATTAAGGCAATGATTGGATACAAATATGTGCCTATCCAATTTGATAAAATGATGCCACAAGAACTTCTTGACATAATTTCAACAAGGTGGTCATATGCACTAAAGGAAGAAAAACAAATAAGGGAAAGTTCCCTAGCTTCAATTATGCCACCCAAGTCCAAGATGGGAGAAATTGATGAAACGATGAACAAGCATTCATAGAAGTTCTTAACAAAAATAAGAGCCTACAAAGTACTGGAGGGAAAATTCATTGAGCTTGACAAAGAAAGTGATGATATCTGGAATAAAATCATCAATCCACCTAAGGAGGATTCAAGCCCTGAGCCACAATTATCTCTTACCGAGGAGCCTCACAATGATGAAGATCAGGCTAAACTGAGCCCATAACGCATTCTTATAAAT
Source organism: Thuja plicata (assembly GCA_018584345.1). Taxonomy (NCBI): domain Eukaryota; kingdom Viridiplantae; phylum Streptophyta; class Pinopsida; order Cupressales; family Cupressaceae; genus Thuja; species Thuja plicata. The sequence goes on along the minus strand of MU222214.1, from coordinate 132,210 downwards.
GATAGTGAAGATGTTAATGGAAAAACTTTAAACACAAAAGCTAACAAGGATATAGATACTACAGATGAAATATTCACCGATGATACTATCATTGATATCACAGAAGATGATCCTACGGATAAGGAAAAGAAAGATGAAGATGTTATTGTTGCCCAAGACCAAACCGAGGAACAGGACACAACAAAAGATGTTGCTCAAGTAGATATACCGGGAAAAATACCACTATCGATACAAGCTATCAATATTATCTCAGAAAAGGAAAAATCACCCGACAAGGATACAAGCATACCTGAGGATAAGGGTGAAGAGGAACCGAAAAACACATCTGATGAGAAGAATAAATATGGAGAGAAAAAAGAAAAATGAGGAGAACAAAAATATAAGAGTGAAGAAGAAAAACAAGGTGATACCACTCCTAAGGATACTGAAGGAGATGCTTCAGATAAGGCTAAGGTTGATGTGGAGATGTCCACTCCCAACCGACATGCAAAAACTGAGCAGCAGGATATAGGTACACATACTCCAAAGCCTTCACCAAACACATCAGACCAAGCAAAGGGACTTGCTATGGTACTGCATACAGGTCCCTCTACAACTCTATCCAAGAAGAAGAAGAAGAAGAAAATCCAGTTACACTGGAAGAGATTATTGAGATACCAGCCTGTGATCCGAGGACATTGGATCTAGAGGCACTTACAAACCATGCAGAACTTTGTCGAAGAAAGCTATCCAAGATAAGCTTAAAAAGGGGACAAAGGACACTCAGGTACTTGAGACAACAGGGGATGTTCTTCAACAGATAGTAACTGATACAGACATTGATCAAAATGCATCTATCATTGATCAATTAGTCGTTCTTACCGACGCAATCCAATCACAGAATGTGGATGCAGAAAAGGCAATAGAAGAATGAGTAGAGAAAAAGTACCAATACAAATTAACTGAGAAAATCAACAAAGAAGTGGTCGAGAACAAGGTAAAGTTGTTTGAACAAGTAAATGAATTAGAACCACTAATTTCAGAAGCTATCACCTTAGTTCAAAATTTAAGCACATTAGAGAAATTCACTAAAGAGAATAGTGAAAGGATTGCAAAAATAGATGCAGATCTTACTTCTAGTGCTCAAGGTCTCTCCACAATTGACAATGCAGTCAAGTTGCTTTATGCAAAGGTAATGGAAGCAAAGAAGTTGAGACTTCAAATTCAAGAGGCAGAATCAAAGCTCAGGGATGAGGTAACCGAGCTACAGGCTCTATTGCTATCCAATCTTACACTACTGCAACAACATATGACAACGACAAGACAATTGATTGTCACCTCGGAGATGTCTGTCGCCGACAGCATCTATGATATGCATGCTAGGATCACATTGGATAACATGGCTCTAGAACACCTTCAAGAGAAATGGGAGAAGATGATGGAAGACATGAACAAATCGCATTCCCACATTTTTGACAAGTTGTAAGTAATTACACCTTTGCCCTTACTATCAAAAAAGGGGGAAATTGATATGATACAAGGGGGAAAATGATATGGAAAATGATATGAATAAAGGAGAAAAATGATAAGGGGAAAACAAGGTGATAGGGGGAGATAATAAATGTACATACATACACTATACCAACATATACATATGGGGAGTCATAATGACAAGGTGAACACATTGTGTACATTACTAAACATTTTAGTATTTGCACATATTATTTTTGATACTAATGTCAAAGGGGGAGATTGAAGACATATTTTACCATTAGTATGCAAAGGAAAACAGTTTTGAAACCGTCGATAACACCAACACCGAAAGACAGGTTTAGTGCAAGCTGACAGACAAGTTCACAAGCGAACTCGACGACACAGTTTACCAGTGCAACCCAAAAATGTTACAAAGTGGAACCCAACAATGTAACTCGATAGAGGAACCCGACAAGTAGACTACAGTGCAACCCGACAGAATAGATAACAGAGGAACCAGACAGACTATAGAGCACCTGAGCACTAGTCTACCGAGAGATAGTTAGAATTTTGAGAAATGTGCATCTGATTTCCACGTCAGATAAAACACTTGTGTTTTATATTTAGCTTTTTTATTAGCTTTAAATCCATTTCTTGAGGGACAAGCAATGTAATTGTATTTTTTTAATTAGTCTAATTGATTGAAAACATGCAAACTAGGAGATCAAGGTCAAGTTGTAAACCTTCGATCATAGAGTTACCATTGTAATACGTGAAACTCATTTAGATCAAACTCATTGTATAAATAGATATGTAATCAATCAGAACACGTGTGTGTGATGATGATTGTAGCTGAGAAGCACATCTATGGATCAAACTGAGAGTTTTATGCAGAAGAACAACAAAAGATGAAACAAGTTATCAAGAACCAGATTCAAGGCTACCGAGAAGAACAAAGGTATTGATCAATCACTATAGGTGATAAATATACATGTAATCTTTATTGGATTTGTATTCAACAATTCTAGATTGCATATACTCAAGTCAATGAATATTTTTGACTACATTCTAACAAGTGTAGAAAATAGAAGAAATCCTTGAGAAAGGTGGATTTAACAATCCTTTGTAAATCTCTTAACCGAGTGCACACTAAACAGTGTTGCTAAAAATCTGAACAGAGTAGACCTTAACCAGTCTCTACATGATACTCCTAATAGGGTAGATCATTATAAGTGATCAAAATTGTAAGCCTTAACCGGTCCCTTCCATTGTACAGATAGTGAAGCTTTGTGGGTTTCATCCCCACCGCAGTTTTTACCTTTTAACAGGGGTTTTCTGCGTTACCAAATCTTGTGTCATGTGTCAATACATTTCATGAATGTTCTATGAATGTTTACATGCTAATTGAGTTTATGATTTGATATAACATACACAAAGATAGAATAGCATATATGGTTGGTAATACAATTGATTACTAAAAGGATTAAGGTTAAGTGACATAAATTTTAAGGATACGGATTCACCCCTCCCCTCTCAGTACACATTCTATTATTTCCAATAGCAAGGATCGATAAACATTGTGGACCGACATGGAACAAGGATGACCCCAAAAGTGTATCGATAATTCCTATATATTTGAGCGTCAAAAGGCAAATACCACTCACAATGTCAATTGTGAATTGGTCGACTGGTGAAGTTCAATGGTTCTCATTGAGCCCACCAAGGTTCAAATCTCGTGAAGACATCTGATAAGGGATGAGGCCGGGATCGTGCCCCGAGAAAATTTGGCGGAATGGACACCCCTCAGTCCTTGGCTCTCAGCCAAAGAGAACGAACTATTCTCAAAAAAAATATACCACTCACAATGGCATGGGTTATAACCATACACAAATCCCAAGGTCTTACTTTACAAAAGCAATTATTGATATTGGAAAAATGGAGAGGTAGGGCCTAACATTCACAACCATATCTAGAGTCAATTTGTTGAATGAACTTCGAATTCAACCAACATTCTCCTTTGAGAGATACTCCAAAATGTAAAATAATCCATATGCAATTATAAGGAAAAAAGAGGAAGCTCAACTACAATAGCTCACACTCTAATAAAGCAAGGTATGAAACTCTACTATATTCCCGTCACATTTCTCCTAATTATTTATGGTGCGTAAATTCCATGACAAAATCAACTATAAGGAGATGGTCTCAAAATCGAAGAAAACAACCTCTAAAGGTAAGACTAGATGTTCTTGGGTTTCTCATAGCTACCGCTATTTATTATTGTATTTTTTGATACAACACACAACAATGTAATATAAATCCACTAATACAAATTCCTCTTTTTCAGGAGTCTTCTCCAATCCCTGGACAAAATTAACTACAACAAAAAAATATCAAGATTACATCATACATTTCGATTAACAGCAATTACTCCAATACTATGAAGACATCACTTTGCTTTTTTTATTTATGCCTTGAAGACAAATCGCATATGTTACAAAACTTTAGCATTGATCAGCAACAAATGTGTTATTCATAACCCATCTACCGGGTTGATTTTTCCCATGCATTGTAAGATGGTTTTGTACTTTGAATACATAAATTCACAACCATGCAACATAAATTATGTTAAATCCAGCAACAAGATACATCACTTACCAACATTCGTTTAAGTTAATTGCCTTCTATTGGTTAGAAATTAAATGTCGAGATATCAGTTAGCATAACATAGATGTTTTAGTATTTGTGTTTTACCCCTACCCTTCAATATATTAATAGAGTATATCTTCCTATCAGCATAACTACTGCACCTTGTTGAGGTGCAATTGCTAGTTAATATGTCATTCATAAGTAGGCATTTGTTCATATAAGACTCAATCTTAATGAACATTTCATACATCAAATTAGTAAACAAAAAATAGAAAGAAAGAACATAAACAAACCCAAATTTTAAAGTTAATATACAAATCTTAAATTCATTTGTGAACTTAAATCACTCTAATAAATTTTACGCAAATATAAAAAATGAAACTAATTATTTAAAATAAAATATAAAAAACAACATAATAAGATTTGAATTGTATTCTTACTTTCAACTAAATGGTGCCACTTATCAAGACAAAACAACAAAAAAAAGTGGAGCAAAACAATGGGAGAAATAATCTAGATAACTAAAACAAATGGTATTGTGATTTTCAAGATCCGAATAAACCATATGATTATCTATATATGGTTGTCCTAACAGGGAAAAAGCTAATTAAATAATAATATATTAAATAAATCAAGAGATGTCATTATCAGAGAGAGAGAGAGAGAGAGAGAGAGAGAGAGGGGGGGGGGGGGGGGGGGGGGGNGGGAGAGGGAGAGAGAGAGAGTGTGTGTGTGTGTGTGGAGAAGTCGTGATGCAACACTACATTAAATATAATACATTGATATATTTATCTTAAAATATTAATATTTCATAACATTAAATATATTATTACATCATTACAATAGAAGCAACAAATATATTAAAATAAGAATATTTGCAGTAATGAAATTAATCTTTACAATAGTTATGACAATAGCAACACTAATATAACAAAATACATATATAAGACATAATTTAAGCATGCCTTGTTAATTTGTTGATATTTGAATATCTCTCATATTTACATTGCCATCCCCTACCAACGTCATCTTGAAAATACCATATAATTTAGAGAGACTATATTTTTTTGCATTTGGGACTTCGATGGCATGGCAAAGTTCTTTAAAAGATCAACACATCACATATCAATATTATAGTTTTTTTGCTTTGCCTCGATAAAATATTACTAACATAAGCAATCTATAAACATGCTTGAATTGCATTGTTAGAATTACCTTAGAACTAAAAAGATATGTATTCCTCTTGTTAGAAACCATTTTTTATTCTTTTTGTTTCTTGTAAGAGATTAAAGCTACATTACCTATGGAATTGGATTTAGGTTTCTTTAAAGATTTAGCACATCAATTTTATGGCTCTTTTCTCACTAATAGTTTATCAATTTACTTTGATAAAATATTAGTTTAGAATTGCAATGTTAGTATATGTGTACATACATACATACATCTTCAAGTGTGTGTGTTCTTGTTTTTTGTTTTAATTAATCTATAAAATTGTGTTATGAGTAACATTTTAGTATAAAAAATAAGATGTTTTTTTATTGTCTATATTTAGAACATACTTTATATCATCAATATGAAAGAGATAGAAAGTTAGATTGGAGAATTTTGAAGATAGATGTAAGGAAAGAATATAGAATCTAATAGAAAAATAATGGAACGGATTCAATTAAAAATATAAAATTACATATGGTTGGAGTCTTGAAGACTAACATAGATGGTTCTTCCTAGGGGAATCCAGGGCATGCAGTTATTGGAGGTATCGGTAAAGGTAGGAATGGGATGTTGTTTTTGTCTTCTCTATTTAGAAAGGCCAAGGCTCTAATAATCTAATGGAGGTGCTTGCTATTAAGGTGGCACTTGAGAGAGGTTGTTCTTTTGGTTGGAGGTGGATTATTTGAGTCAAACTCTTAGATAATAATTGATATGTTGAATAAGCAAAGATTGGATGATGTTAGTTGGCAATTAGTCTTTGTGGCCAAACAAATCTTGAGCCTTAGCAGTTCTTTAGAGTATGTTTCCTTTTGTCACATACCCAAAGAGTGGAATGGCATGGCTGATTGCTTGGTGAAGTGGGCTTCAGAGAATTCGGATGGTTGGGATATAGGGGGGAAGGGATAGTTTACCCTCTTATTATCTTGAGACTTTGGAGAGATTAATGCAAGAAGATAGTAATATGTAATGTTGTTTCTAGGGGTCTCCATTTGAAAGTCTTGGTTGGGCCTAGGGCCTCTATTTTGTATTCCTAATTTGTTTTGAATAAACTTTTTCCCCTAGTAATATGTAGTGTTGTTTATGGGAGTCTCCGTTTGGAACCTCGTGCTTTGTTGCTCGTCTTGGTTGGGCCTAGGGCCTCTATTTTGTATTCCTAATTTGTTTTGAATAAACCTTTTCCCCTTCTTTCCAAAAAAAAAAACTTTATGAAAAAGTAAAAAAATAAATACATAAATATGGGACCTTGTTGAAGTAGTATCACACATGAATAACTATTTTATTATTTTTGTGAAATGCTAACTAGATATATGATGTTTTATCATCCATATTTAAGTCAAACTTTATGATCTATCATCAATATGAATTGGATGGAATTAGATAGAAGGATAAAAATGAGAATTGTAAAGAGATACAAGGAAAGAATCTAAGAACCTAAGAAGAGATTAAAAATAGACAATCACACAGAGAAATAAATTCTATAAAAATAAATAAAAAATAAACAAAAAAAAATATGGTATCTTGTTGAAGCAAGAATCATTCAAGATTATCTTCAAAAGATCGGTATCAACAATGAAGCAAACATGCAACCAACAGTGAAGTGTTCATAGATCCAAAACAATTTGCATTCATTCATACTTGGAATTTTATATTTTTCAACATATATTTTATTATCGACATCACCATTGCACCTCAATTTGGTACAAATGCTTTATATTGTTTTATATATATATATATATATGGACGTCACCATTTCACCTGAATTTGGTACAAATGGTTTTTGCTGTTTTTGATCTAGTGTTGATTGATGTATAAAATAACCATCATATACATTTGTTTCTCTTTTCATTTGTCTTATTAGTCTTCTTTTGAGGTTTTTTTCTTTGACTTGATGATTTATTAATTGATAGACAGATACATCTGCACTGTCATATGTATATTTGTCATTTTCCTGAGAAGTTCTATAGAGTACCTTCTCATACAACACTAATAATAGAATATATATATAATGGTTTCTGCTGCACCCGATACCCTGACCCAAATTTATCAACTTGACAAACAGAAAATGAATCTGATAAACGCGCATACACTCGAATAATGAAAATGGAACTTTCCGAAAATACATAGAAACGGGTGAAAAAAATTTACCACATTTCTGAAAAGCCTATATATCCCTGTCAAACATTGGGTGTGGTTGTTTTTGCTAATGTTGTTTTCCTGGCTATTTAAATACTAAGGTATAATGTAGCCTTCATGGCCCGTCTCGGATTTTCCGGCCTCTGATATTTCTGTTTATTTACTTTGAACAAGGACCCCTAGAAAACCCTCGATTAACCTATCCCAAAAATAAAATTAGTTATAACTCCCTACTGTACTCAGCAAAACCATGTAATACTTACCACCTTTGTGAGTGAGGACCACAAATAATAAAAATGAGTGAAATGCCAATGCCGCTGTAACGAGTTTGTACAATTTTTTCTCTTTTAAAATTTTGGAAATAAATATTATGCCCTTATTTGTAGAAATGCTGACTTGGATGGAATGATAACATGGTGCTAATGTATCAAGGCCATTTAGGCTTTTAGTTTAAGACTAATTTTAAAGCCTATAGTCTACAAGCGAAACATATAATTTAAAATATTAAATAATTTCATTTTCTATCATTTCCTGTTCTTTGTTATTTCTCGTTTTCTGTAGGACGAGAAGAATATCATTTCTGTTTCAGACACCATACCTGTTTTAGCAACACTCTCAGGAATGATGTGATCTATAAATATAATGTAGAAAGGTATTGCAAAACATTATCAAAATTCCCTACGCCATAATGTCATCCTTACAGAGTCACTCCAAAAATATCTACCCTGTGAGATCCAAACTCGCTACCTTCAACTATTCAAATACAAATCGTCTTATTACTAATTTTCCTTCCCTTACACAAACAGACCAGACTGGTGCCAATGTGAGCAGAAATGTTGTTATAGCCAATGAAATACCAGGACCGGTACTCCCGTGGCAAGATCCTTGGTAGGTTGACAGTTCAGGAGGTGATAAAGAATGCCATAAGTGCCAAGCCCAATCCCCTTCCTATAGACCCTAAAAATGGGCTGTATCTCCTCCTTACTGACAGAGATGTTCGAGTGCATGACTTCTGTAGGGCAGTGTGTGGATTCCATTATTTCACTTTCCCCTCCATTGTGGGCTACACGCTGCCCTATGCCCGGGTTGGGAACTCTGGAAAGCAGTGTGCTGACCTGTGTGCATAATCATTTGCAGTACCCTCACACATGACTGGAATGAAGGCCTTTACCCCTCCTAATGGCGATGTGGGCATTGATGGAATGATCAGTGTCATTGCTCATGAGTTGGTGGAGCTCTCATCCAATCCCCTCATAAATGCCTGGTATGCTGGCGAGGATCCCACTTCCCCTACAGAGTCACTCCAAGAATATCTACCCTGTGAGATGTCTCTACATAAAGCCTCCCATATTATAATAGTGCTAATTGAAGTGAGGAAGGACAAACCCTTTACACAAAGCCAATTAATCTAATTGGAACCTACTGCATAACTTACTCATCGACCTGTCATATCTAAAGATTGCACTCAATGCCCCATTACATAGAATACAAAGGTTCTAGATAGAAAACCCTCCAATGCCAATGACAAATTCCCCACAAACGTTGATTCTACATTCTAGGGTATAATTAAAAACTAAAAAAAGATTTTGAAAGTTGGAAGAAAAGACATTTTGGACATTTTTTAATGCAATATATCAAACAAATTACCTAACAAAGTCATAGCATTGATGAGTCAAGTTAACACCATCTAGGACTATTGATTTGTCTTAAATTTCCATATTGAGTTTCTGTATACAGACGTATATGAAATATAATACTGTTTGCATATAAATGATAATATTCAGTATCCATAACCGAAACAGTGAGGTAAAACAGCAGTAGATCAAAACTGGATATCCATGTGTGTTGAGTTACACAATGAATCAGAACAAAACCATGGCTATATCACAACCTCATCATTTGTTAAAATGTGATGCCCATGCACAATGTAAAAATACCGGTCCAATTTATGTGATCTTGGCAGAAGCTCAAGAAAACATTCAATCTGATCAAATCCAGTTCCATGCTTTGAAGATTAATTTTGATTTCATCACATGATTATGTAAATGAATACAGTTATTTTTTAACCCCCTGTATACAGAAAAGTAACAGTAAAGGGGAAACAGAAATAGATCAGAATCAGCAATATCCCCACAGTACTGAACTACATTATCAATCAGAAACAGTAAACTAAAAACTACTTCATTGTCTGTTATAAACTTATAACAGAACATTCACACATAAAGCATACACATTCTTCTGAACTCAAATGTATTGGCAGATGCATGGGTGCCAAGAAAGCTTTGAATCTCAATACAATCTAAGTCTCCTACTTTATAGATTGCATTTAATACCACAACATAATTATTTATATCAGAGCAGTTTGTTTTATCGCCGCATATGCAGACAGCCAATAATAAGGGAAAAAACAGCTATGGATTGAAACCAGAATAATCCACAAGTTTTGATTTAAACAATGAATCAGAAAGGCAGGAACAGAAAAACCCAAGCTTATAAAACCCATCTCCTGTTCGAACATGATGCCCACACATAATTTATCAAAGCATGAATGCTGTCCTAAATTATATCATCATTTTGACAGACGTATGATTGTCAAGAAAGATTTTGATCAGAATACATCTAAGCATCCAGATGTGAACATTAATTTTTATACAACCAATATTAAGAAATGTTGGAACACCAGTATTTAGGCAAACATGAAAAGCAAGCAAAATACCAATATAGTCTCCAACCATTATCATACGGGCAATACACTATACAGAGAAGAATAAATACTAAAGAGGTACAATCAACCACTAGTTCAAGGCACGGGATTATAAGACCTGAACAGCCTCTAGCTCTGTATATACTCCAAAAATTTAGATCATTTTAAAGCTGTGTTTTGAGAAAAGGCCCGCTTCCTTACCAGCAGATATATGCTTTTCCTCAATGGAAAATTCCAGATCTTTGAAGAATGAAAGATTGCCAAATCACAAGACAGATGTCCGAAATAGAGCCAGGATAAAGAAAAAATAAAATATGAATTTAGCAAGCAGTGCCCATAAATAACAGTAGTATGCACTTGATGCTATGATAGGCAACAAAGTAAATATCAAGAATCTAAAAACTTCAATTACCTGACTCACTGCAATCTGAGGACATTGCTAGCTGCAGTAACAACATACAGAAACATGATATTCCTCTTGCCAATTCAATTACCTCCCTTGTGGATTCACCAGTTGTGAAAAAACAGCACTTGGAGTTACATCATCCAAATCAACACTAGCCACACTGTGGCCCGCAGTGCTTGTTGAAGTACTGTTATCTGCAACAGCATAAGTAGCTGAGTTGTTTGCGTGGCTGTAATCAGGGGACATTTGAATAAGGTCATTTGTGCTGTCATCTACCAGTTTATTCTCCATTGCAGTCTCTTGCAGCTGCAATGCAAATTCTAAATTCCAAAGTACATCTCCCATAGCTGGTCTATCAACACCTTGCTCAGCAAGGCACTTCTCAGCAGCCTCCCCATACTTCTTAAGGGACTCCGGATTAATTTTACCTTTCAGATGAGGATCTATAATTTGCTCCAGCATTCCCTTTCTCTGATAATGCAACGCCCATTCAGCAATGCTTACCTGTTCTCGTGGAAGTGAAGGGTTAATGGCAGGTCGTGCACACAATACCTCAAACAACACGACACCGAATGAATAAACATCTGATTTCTCAGTGAGCTGCTGCCTGCGATAGTATTCTGGGTCCAGGTATCCAAAGCTGCCTTTGACTACAGTGCTAACATGGGTATGGTCAAGAGTTGGTCCAGTTTTGGATAATCCAAAATCTGAAACTTTTGCAACTAAGTTTTCATCAATAAGTATGTTTGTAGTTTTTACATCCCGATGTATGATTGTCTGAGCAGCCCCTGTGTGAAGATAATGAAGACCTCGAGCAGCTCCAATACAGATCTCTAATCGCTGTTTCCAGGATAAAGGAATCAAATTGCTGTTTCCATATATGTGTCCTCTCAGTGGTCCCTTGGCCATGTAATCATAAACCAAAATCATCTCACAATTTTCTTCACAATAACCAATAAGAGAAACCAAATGCCGGTGCCTGAGTTTAGAAAGCATTTCTATTTCTGTTTGAAATTCATGGATGCCTTGTTCTGCTAAAGGGTTCCCTCGCTTAACTGCAACTTTGGTACCACCATCAACCTCACCTTCATAAACTTTGCCAAAACCTCCAACACCAAGAATTCGAGACTCGTCAAAGTTTTTGGTAGCCTCCTGGATCTCAGCAAATGTGAAATGCCTGCAAAAACTGGAAGGTGCAGATGAGACGTAGCTACCAGTGCCACTCTTTCCAGATGCTGTGGAAACTTTGCTTCCCATGGTATGTGAGTTACCCCCATAAAGTGGCAGAGGCAGCCATCCAGAGGGCTTGTCACCATCGGATGACCTAACATGGCACCGACGAATAAAGCAAAATAGAGCAAGAATGAGACCCAACACAGCAACCCCTCCAGTCACGGCCCCAATCACAATACCCTTGCTACTGCTGTTGTGAGAGCTTGGAGGAGCACTTACTCCAGTATCGGGTCCCTGCCAGTAGTGGTGTTAGTTGCCACATTTCCTTTAGCTTTTTCACTATTTGTTGAAAATATTCATATTTCAAGCACTTATAAATAAAAACACTTTACGTTTTTTTACTACTACATTTTAATAAACATGCAACACTCCATATAATATCAGAGTACAAATATAATTTTGCAAATATTTGAACAAAGATGGAATCATATTTCAAGGTAAACCAAACATTGTCAAATATACAATAAATATAATAAATTTAGACATTTTGATAATGCTATTCCTGTATATGGGTCCCTATACTGATGGTGGTAACCAGGTAAAGCTTCACCAAATTATCTGAGCTACTGATGAATATCAAAAGTTAACATCTTTTCTTGATTATTTACCCAATTTCAAGTTCCAACAAAGTGTGTACAACCTTTCTATAATACTCTTTCTTGTCGTTGGAATAATAACAGACCAAAATTATAAACGAACAAATTTCTTGCACTAAAAGGTTAAACAGTAGAGATTTACCAGATCAACAAGAGGTACAGATGGATATCAACATTCATAGATGCACAACATTTCTAATCTCAGTTGTCACTACATAAATCATACTTGTTTGGAGATGTTCAGCCAGTTTGCCCTGAGTTTTTACTCCACTGATTTGTTCTGGATCAATGCAAATAAATTGCAGTATATGAGTTTGGAAACATTGATTTATATGAAGTTGGAGATGACAAACTTATACTGATACTGAGACTTGGATTCAAAACTCCCAGAGTGCACAACATTTCTAATCTCAGTTGTCACTAAATAAATAATACTTGTTTGGGGATGTTCAGCTAGTTTGCCCTGAGTTTTTACTCCACTGATTTGTTCTGGATCAATGCAAATAAATTGCAGTATATAACTTTGGAAACATTGATTTCTATGAAGTTGGAGATGACAAACTTATACTGATACTGAGACTTGGATTCAAAACTCCCAGAGTGGATGAGTAAGGCCAGCTGCAAGTCTTGAGAGAATTTGACAGCATATATAAACCCTCAAAGCCAAAGGATAGATGAAGGTAACAATTCCATAGATACACCCTCATAACCAAAGGGCAGCTGTAGGCAAGAATTTCTCAATAGAGAGCAGAAAAAGCATTGGATTATAAAAACTGAGGACAAAATTTTGAATGCTGGAACTCAAGGGTGGAAAGTTTTACGAATTCTTAATTTAATTTAGAATTTTATAATTTAGCAAAATAAAATCATTGTTTTCTATTTAGAACTGCAGTTATGTATCAGAGACCTCCATACACCAAGTTTACGATGTTATGATCACATTTTTAGGAAAAGGAAATCCAATAAACTGGTACAGAATCTAAAATAATAATAGAATGAGCAAGACAGCAAACAAACAATACATAGTATTTCACCTGGGAAAATCCTTTTTGACGAAACTCAGGACAGTAACTTTCTTTACTGATTCATAAATGATTAATAATCATAACACAATAATAAAGCTCTTAATATATTCAATCTTTATGCATGTGCAAATACTAATAGGCACATTGAAAGTAGTTTTAATATTTGAATGAATGCTTTGAAAATATGAGCAAAGATAGAAAACCCATACATGCACCAAATTATTTTTTTCTGCACAAATAATGACACAATTTATTATCTCGCTAACCATTAAAATACTTACATTTTCCTGACCACTAGTCTCCATAACCTTAACCGACTATAAAACATGAAAAGGATGTAACACAATTCCATTAATTTTAGCCACACTATCACAACCCAAGAAAACGACTGAAAAATGATATATTCAGTTATCCTCTTGCAACATCATTAACTTGTCCTCGAAATTCAATTTCAAGACATTCAAATGCAACAACTTTGGCAAGGGATACCTATGCAACACGTCAGGAAGAAAAAACAACGATTCCTATGAACTAATTGGGTAGAGAGCTCGACGTCTTGAGCCTTGTATACATATCCACGGTCAATGGTTTTGTAATTTGTGCATTTCATAGTTTTATTTGAAGCTTTACACTTTTGCACAATAAGTTTAAATGAATCAAATTCGCCTCCAGCATTCCGATTATCCATCACAATACCCCGGGCCCGGGCCTAGTTGTAATGATATGGTTCAAAAAACTCATAGAATGACTCCCAAAAAGCCAAACTGTTTAACATTTAAAACAAAAATTGAGACAGGGTAATAACCCACATACCTGGCTATTATCTTCAATACTAGCCACCGGATTTGGGCCTGCCAGATTCCCTGCACTATCATTGAGCTTGAACAGCTCGAATCCATTCAAGATCGCATCATAATATTGCGGCTTTGTGGAAGTATCTGGTTGCAACGCTAGAAATAAATAAGGATCGCCTTCCTGCGCTGGCACATAAATAGCATAATCCCTGTATATGGGAGTTCCTACGTTATCCGCCACTGCGATCACATCAAAAGAATTCTCAGCCGTCTGATTATTGAGATAAATATTAAAAGTCCTCTGATTAACCAGAGTATAGGTCCACTCGCAGAAATGCAGCCGCGCCAAGTAAGTAAAATTGGCGTCAACATAAAACATCCAAGTCAAATTGAAGTTCGAATTGACTGTTGGATCAGGTGTCATGGATCTGAAGGTCGTATAAACGTCGACAGGAGCTACGTATCGCGGTAAGGAGCCATAATTCAGGTCACTGGAGTTGTCGCCGGTTATGCCGTATGACGCCCCATAGATATACGGCGAATCGTCGTACCAGGTGCGGCTAAGATTGGAGTCCTTGATCGGCTGAATGGCCTGCCCTCCCACATTGAGCCTGTACATGGTCTGCAGAACCGTAGACGAACCGATCGCAAATTGCGATGCAGCTCCTACGAGAGGCGCGCTTGTGAACAGATCCGGCATAGAAACAACCTCGATTCCATTAACAAACGCAAACCCAGATTTCCCGTCAGGCGAGAAAGTCACATTTAGGCGATTGTTCGTGACATTGACAGAGAATTCCCTAATGAGGTATGCCTGCGTGAGGGCATCTGCAGTCTGCGCAGTGCTGAAATTGTGTAGCAGGGTGTAGTCATTAGAGTCAACAGTAAAGATAGCGTCTGAGCGCCGGTATGACTGACCATAATCTGAGGGGTAAAAATGGAGCCTGAGCCAGTAGCGGCCAGGGGAGACAACAAAGGAATAAGTGGCCGGGGCCGTGAAAATGCGAGCACTCATGTAGGGCACAGGCGATGGAAGCGACGGATCCTGCGATGAAGCGGTTGCAGACACTAGATTTGCCACACTGGGCGGAGAATACTTGGACTCCTCATCTCCCACCCATGAGCGCCCCTGTGCATCGCTCTTGCTCCCACTCGCGCCACAGTTCATCAGGATTGCCACTGCGGGTATGAAGGACGAGTTTGAGCTGCTCTGTGCTGCACCCAAACTCAAAAACCCCAGAAAAAGCGCAATCCTGCCGCATCCTGACCTCAACGAACCTCGAACCAGAGACCCTCTCATTTTCGACAGATGAACACACAAACAAACAGAGAGAAAGGAATGGAAATAGCAAGCAGAAGCTTTACCGGCAGATTTGGGTCATCTCCCGACTGTTGAACGCTCCCAATGCAGCCGAATCAGATGCCCAGCAGATCTCACGGCACAAAATAAGCCCACTGGCGTTTCACCAATATACCTGATCCTCCTGCCGTGCCTGAAAAATAACCATCTCAACGCGTTTTCTGGGGTTGTTTGACCACATCATTGATATAATTCTCTCAACCCAGCTTGTGAATTTTTACACGGTTGCTGTGTTTTTTAGCCATTAAATGCTGGGGCATTGCTGTCACCAGAATTTTGTGTGAGTTGGATTACCAATTTCCCATGTTACATGACCTAATTTGTTGAAATCAAACCCGCCACCTGTAGCTGTCATCTCATTTTTCTCTTATATTTTAGTATAGCATTGCAATGGCATCCAAACTGAATGGGTGAGGAACACGAAAAGGCCAGCTCATTGTGGGCAAGCCTACACTAATAAATGAGCATAGTGGGGAGGATCTTCTAGTGGGAAATGGTTATGCAACCAAATTAAAATCCAATTTATATACAAAGCAGAATGCAACTTTTTTTAAAACTCTTCTTGTATAGGCTAAGTTGGTTTATAGTGGGTTTCAATAGTGGGGATGCTTATCTTCAAAAGGATTTCATAAATCTTTGAAAAAAAACATAACTACACTAGCAATTGTTAGGTACTATGAAGGTTGATCAAAGGCAAGAGGAAAATTTTGGTGTAAACTTTGTATAGGTGTGTTTGTCTCCGAGTTCATTGGTAAAATAAATTGTAAGGGTAGAGAGTGGGAAATATATATGGTAAAGAGATATAGAGAAGGGGTGTGGAAGACAAAAAATATGGGAGAGAGAGAGAGAGTCTAGTCCCAACAGGAAAAAATATACATATCCATGAACATGGAGATTCAACAATTTCTATTTTGAGTCGAGAAGAAAACTTTTTTATCTTTTAAATAGAGAACCATCCTCATTGGTCTATAATCTTTCAAAAGCTATTTGGCTAAACAAATAACTATAGATATTTATTAAGGAAGAGAAACATATATGTTAGATGAAGAAGTGTCTCTCGTAGGTTGCCTAGCAAGGACTACAAGAGTGAACAAACAAGCTCAATCACATCTCAACATATCAATTATGTGTGCAAAGTATAATAGTGCATACAATAATGTCATTTTGAACCCGAGTCAATATGGTATGATGTATTTATGCACCTATCAAATCATGTGTTTTGAAGATGTTAACTAGAGTTTGGTACTAATTATGTTTTTCTTTTCATTTATGTATGATTCAATAATATGAAGAGAGTTTGCCATGGAGCTACTCGTTAGGTATAATTTTGATATTTTAGCTTCTTATGGGGAAGTTGATCCTTTTTATTATTGGCCAAGAACCAACTTCATGTGTTAATCTAAGTAAGTAAATAAATTCACATGGCATCCATTTTATGGAGGCCTTGAATGATGTGATTGTCAATATGTTAATACAAGGAGAATTCACAAATCATTCTTTCAATACAAGTGGTGAAGTGAAGCATTGAAATAAAAGAAAGAGTTGTTTGCTTTTAAAATATTAGATATTTTAATTTGATTATTTTATTCAAGTATTATGAAATTATAATTGAATTAAAATAGTTAGATTTTAACTTTTTGAATAATTTTAAATAGTTAATTTTTGAATTGAAAAATTATTTCTAATTTTAAAATATTATATAACTAATTTTTTTACGTTGTTATATTAAAATATTCACATTGATAAAATAATCCTATCATGGTCAAAGGGTTTGTTGAATTATTAACAATATATTATTTTAAATGGATTAGTGAGAGCATTAAAAGAGTCTTGACAATGATATTTCTTGTATATACTAGATAATATCCAATAATTAAAGATAACACAATATCAATACTAATAAATTGCAAACACATCCATAACTAATATAAATATAAAATATTATAATATAATAATATTTTATAAATATATTTAATACTTTTTAAATATGATATATAATAATAAGTAGATAATTTAAATAACAAATTTAAGACTATTTAACAAACATGGTAAATAATTTAAATGATAAATTATAAAATATCATATATATTATTATTTTTAAAAAAAAATCTAAAATATGTTGAATTTGTAAATAAAATGATATTTATTATTTTATACTTATCTTTAAATTATAATAAATTATAATATCAATAAAATATAATTTAATTTTAAACTTGAAAATTTTATTATAATACAAAATATATTAGAATTATAATATGAATGAAATATAAAGCAAAATTATTTAAAAATAAAAAATAAAATTTAATTTAATTATAATTAAACAAAATAGCTCACCATATTATGAAAATTAAACTATATAAAATGTTAAAATCATAAAAGAAAATTTGGAAGCATGTTTACAATAATCAAGTTTTATAGCAAAATTATTTGTTCTTAGTGAAGGTCAAATGATTTTGAATTTGAAAGCATGTTTACAATAATCAAGTTTTATAGCACAATTATTTGTTCTCACTGAAGGTCAAATGTTTTTGGCTTGCATCATTATTGATTTTCACACTTATTCACACAAAAAAAAATAGTCAAACTATTTTGGCTAACTAAATAATTGTCATATTTTTTTTAATATCAAAACTTAAATAAATATGCATTTAGACTATAGAAAATATTAAAATATACAACAAAATGAAAAATATTATATTTTGATTGAGCCAAATAAATGTTTTAATAACTAGTTATAACTAAAAATTGTAAAATAATTACAATAGTATTGCCCTAAAGACAAGTGTAAAGTAAACATCATGTACTAAGACAAAGTATAAAAATAGGTAGAAAATCTCAATCATTGAAATCATAAATAATATAAAATATATCCTATTTATATAAATTTAATAAATTTCTTATGACCCTTACAAAACCATTGAAGGGCTACCAAATCACATTTCTTTTTTTTATCAGTAATCGCTTTTGGCTAGAGCTTTGAACTAGTGAGAGTCATATTTTGGGGGACCCCCTCCCTCTGGTGGTATCTTATGGTTGTTGAGGCATTAACGTATCCTAGATTTGACATTGTTTTCTAAGTTTGTAGTGTCACTCATCTCTCCTTATATATCTGAATACCCTTATCACTCCAAATAGTAACTGACCTCCTTATCTATCTATATTTGAGTGCTCCCTTATCCCTCCATCACTCAAAGACCACAATGCCCTATGGAACACATGGACTACCATTGATCGTAGCATGACAAGAGACCTCCTATCGAGTGGTAGACAATGTTGATATGGACACCACGAAAAGTGATCTTTGCTAGCCAAGTGAACCTCGTTGGTACCACCCTTGAAACTCGTTCTTCTTTCAAGCAATGTGTGAGAATCAAACCAAAGACCTAAGTTCACAACATACCGCTGCGCTGCGGGTTGAACCCCTACCAAATCAAGAATATATATCATGTTTCTTCTCTTCCGTGAATTAGAGTTGCTACTGAGTATTGTTGAAAAAAATATTTGCTTTGTTAAATTGCTCTTTTAATTTTTAATACAAGACATCAGAAGTCTCTGATGCATTCTATAATGAATCCACTTATATCTAAACATTTGACATTTTCCCATGGAAATATTTAATCTACAGTTTTAAAAACTTGTAAGGAGTATTTACTCTTTCATATTAGAATTCAATCCTCTTTGTACAATACATGCAATCCTTTGCATATGTCAGCAATCGCATCCAATAGTTTTTGACAAGAACTTAATGCAACTTTAGTTTGTTTCTAACACGTTTCTTACATACACGATAAAGGAGATTGAACATAAAACAATTAAAAAAATCCAACAGTCCAAATAGATGTAATCATCTTGCATCCTATTTAAATGATGCTAACCATCAATCTTTGAAGTCAGCTGGTGCATTTCATATAATGAAACACTTTCGACATAATTATGTGATGTCATATCAACCCGTCAATAAACATGATTGAATGGACAACAATAGATCTTACTTTTTGGGGATCATTTTGGAAACCTTTACAAAAATAAGCATATTGATGTGGCATCATACTTGAGCATTTTGACTCAAAACCATTTTTTTAAGTAAGGGGCTTGACAAGTAAGCAATTGTGCAAAAATTGAGAGTGATCTGAAAGTATTCCGCATAAGATTTAAGGATGCGTGAAGTCAAAATACTTCATTATAACTCCCTCTCCCCTATTTAGAGATGATAACATCAAGTATAAGATTGAAGAAGATGTAATTAGGGGAAAGGACTTGATTGTTGAGCTCATGTATGGATAATTGCTATGTCTTTGTTCACCTAATCCCTTAATTACTATCTTTAACAATAACCAATACAAGATGGTTAAAAAGTCGCCAAAATATCTCACATGTACCAATAGTTTCCCACCTGTATGCTTAGTAGTAAATAGTTATGGAAGAGTTGTGCAACTCTATTGGTAACCATATCATATAATTACTATCTCATTTGTGCATAGGTATAGGAAAAAATATTTATTAGAGGAACATTTACTAGATTAGTTTTGCAATTTTTTTTGGAGGTTGTACTGCACGAGTAGGTAATCTATGAATAGGCATCGAGCATCACTTCTAATTGAATACTTTTTTTAATCTTTGTGCACATAATGATTCCTCTTTTGTTCATCGTAAATACCCAAAAGTTGAAATAATCTCTAAACTCTTAAGTCACATACGAAGAAACCCAATAATTCATCTAAATTTGGCATACCATTTAGGAGCTTAGAGTGTGTGAAGTTAGGGTAGCTGACTATTGGGTCCTTTTACTTAAGGAGGAAGGACAAACATTTTTAAGTGGAGCAAGTAATGAAGAAAATAAAATACGCATAGTTAAAAAACACAAAGAGGTAAAAAATGCAAATAAGAAATACGGTTATGTAAGTATATAGTCCTTTGTGTAGGATTTGTTTCTTGTATAGGGTGTTATGTGTGTGTGTGTGTGTGCGAGGGTAAATACTTGTGTATGTTAGTGTAAAAAGAGGTATTATCAAACTAGTAAGCTTTTAGCCTACTTAGTAGTCTTATTCACACTACACTTGAGATTATCTAGACTTGTGTCTCACCTCATCTTGACTCACCAAAACTCTCAATATTTGTCCTAGACATCACACCTACTTTTCCTAGGCATCACCATAGTCAACAATTTCTTTTCCTACCAACTACTTATTAATAGAAATATTCTAGGTTTCCATAGTGCATAAGTCTTTCTATTATTATTTATGAAGAAATAATTTTATTTTACCAACATTTTAAATTATACTTCTTCATCCATCTTCATAAAATTGCAAAAGAAAATTGACCTAGAATATTGGTAAATAAAATTATGTACACACACTTTATTAATATTCAAAAAACATTATATTAATTTCAATTTCAAGGTTTGACAATTTATGGATAGCTTTTTTCTCAAAAATTAATTGACTCTAAAAAGACGCAAATAAATTGAAACTTATCAAAAAATTCCTTCTCGATCAAATTGTGTGACAATTTATTTTGATAAAAAAAAACCCTCACATTGTTTGATCCAAAGGGAAAAAATTGATACATTCATGGACTCTGGAAGACTTATACCTAAAATTGAAACTTTATCACATCTTTGCAATATTAATAGCTTTCATCAATTAATCATAGATTCAAATATTGTTTATTATAGTGCTCACTACAAAAATCATTACTTGTTTTGAAATATTTTGCCAATTTTCGTTTTAGCTTTGTTTTTTATTAATTCCAATTAATTAAAATACATGATTTTGGAAACATTAATTTCTATGAAGTTACAAATGTAAAACTTGTATGAAAATTGAAACCCCTAGAATGCGTGTGAGTGAGGCCAATTATGAGTCCTAGGTGAATTTGTATACATAGACAAATTTCATAGATATGCTTCTTAAAGACAAAGGGCGGCTATATGCAACAACTTCATCAAGGACAATTTAAAAAGTATCAAATTATATAATATAATTGAAAGCATGATTTCAATGTTTAATCTCAATTATTTTTGTTAATTAAAAATAGGTTTTGAAAGGGGCCCCGAAACACATTACAAGTAGATTTTGAGGGGGATCTAGAACCCCACAAAGAAGAATCGCTACAAAAGATAACACATTAATTACTAACCAACTGCCCAGAACCAACAAAAGGTCAACAAAAAATAAATTAAATCCAACAATGCACCAACTGCCCAAAAATCAGACCACAAGGTCGAAGCCTCACATCAAAGAGCTAACCTCCCAAGTAGAGAGATCTTGGGGTTTTGAGGGAAACCCCGACCCATAAACTTGGGTTTTTTCATGTCTCCCAAAACCATAATTGCAGATATCCTGAAGAGAATGATCATCAAGAGACTAGTTGAAACTATGGTGTTTAGAAAGGCTTCCCAAACCACCGTGGGATTTGACTTGGCTAGAACAACCATACCTGAGATAAGACAATGTTGAATAAAATAATAAAATAATTAGACCTTCAGCACTCAAAAAACTTCCATCGGATCCCAAATCAACATCCATCTCCACCTCAGTAGAAGATGGCTCCACCTTAATAGGAGAAGTCAACAAAAATCTAAGAAGCATAAACATCATCCCCATAGGGAAAAAGGAGTCTGAAGAGAAGGAGGAAATAAGAAGGCTTGAAATCATCAAAGTGCCCTTCCAAAAGAAAATAAGTACCCTCAAACTTCCTCACCTCAACAAAGGGGACACCAACATCCCATGAAGAGAAGCCACACAAAGGCCAAAAGCCAACAACATGGGAAAGCACCTTAAGAAGGAAGGGGGCCCATATGAGACAAGGAAGATTAGAGACACTGATATCATCTAAGAACCTTATCTTAAGAAAATCATAAATCACCAACATTCCCAACTAAATAATCAGAAGCCCAAAAACCCACAAAAGATCACCACCCACACTAGAGCACCAAACACCACTAACTGGAGAAGCCACCAAGCTAGAGAAAGAAGAATCATGAAGAGAAGAAGGAAATCAAAAGGATTGAAATCATCAAAGCCCCCTTTCTTAATAAAATTAGCACCAATGAACTTCCCAACCTCTGGAAACATGAATCCGCCTTCCCACCAAGAGAAGCTTCCCAAAAAATAGAAAAGGGGGATCACCTCCAACAAGAACAAACACAAAAGGATACATAGAGAAATGGACAACCTCAGATCATCAAAGCACCCAA
Source organism: Thuja plicata (assembly GCA_018584345.1). Classification (NCBI taxonomy): domain Eukaryota; kingdom Viridiplantae; phylum Streptophyta; class Pinopsida; order Cupressales; family Cupressaceae; genus Thuja; species Thuja plicata. Next base: position 109,451 of record MU222214.1, on the reverse strand, counting down.
ACTTAAGAAAATTAGAGCCAACCAACATCTCCATCTCAACCAAAATGGGCCCATTAACCCACAAAGAGTGAACAACCTGACAACTACACCAAACACCACCACCACAAGAAAACACCACAATCAAAGGAAGATCACTAAAGAGAAGGAAGGTAGATGGACTGAGTGATGCAGTCAAGGATGGAGGAACCTCAAGGAGATCAATATGATCCTTGCAACAAATACAACACAATGGAAACAATAAGCCAAGATAGATAGAAATGAGAGATCAACCTTCTAGTATTATCAGAAAATCATTTACAACATATCTGCAACACGCAGTCTCACATGCCAAACATACAAGCTTGATTACGATTAGAAAAACCTTACAAACATTAGCCAACTAACACCAAATAATATTATGAAGATCTCCTATCCCTTAGGAATAAATCCATAAGCTTCTAAAGAAATCACAACATCTAGTCGACCCAGAATATATCACATTTACCAATAATTGAGAAAACGTGTTACATCAAATAGGCTAGGAGGCAAAATCATCAGCTTTAAGATCCAATGTAATAAATAAGAGATGTGATCATACAATAAATTTGGCCTCAAATGCATCATTAGGCTGGCACGATCGCGCACAGAGATTTCCATTAGAAGATTGGGAAATGATCAGAAAATACAATGACTGACCAGGAAAATGAAGAACAATGCAGTCAAGCAAAGAATCTGCAAAATCTCACGTGCAATGAATCCAAATGAAGTGTGATCATAGGATAAGGTACAAAATGAAGCCACAAACACACTGTAGTGACCAGAACACAAAAGAACAAGTACAGATCGACCACAAATAGAAACACCAGACCAATCAACATGAAAACAAATATTTTTGGTTGATGCAAGATTGCTAAGATCCCAAGATGCTCCTGCATGAGACGCCCGAGGTTAATAAAAGGTAATTCTCTCACTTTGTTGGGACCAAAGGAAAACCAAAGTGGTCAACCTTAGCCTAAGAAATCCATGAAGAATCCTTCATTGGTTTGTCCTTCCATTTGACAAGATATTCCATATACTGCTTACCTCTTGTACTTCAACCAACTCTACTATCCAAAATCTGCTCTATTTGATCCATCTGCTTCTTAGGATATTGCTTCCCAACATCTAATCCTTCACTGCTACTGTAATATGATTCATGATACTCATACAAATCTGCAACACTGAAGATTGGTGATATATCCATGTCCTCTGGTAATTCCACTTCATATGCATTCCCTGAATCAAATCTCCTCAAAATCTTACAAGGACCAAAATTCCTCATCCTCAACTTGTTATAAGTACCCACATAAATTCTATCCTTCTACAAGTATACCATAATTTCATCTCCCACTTGAAATTCCTTATGTATTCTCTTCATGTCTGCTCTCCTCTTATAAACTTGATTCATTTCCTCCAAATGATGTCTCACTCCTTCATCCAGAGATTTCATAACCTCAACAAATTCCTCTCCTTCATCCAAAGATTTCATAACCTCAACAAATTCCTCTCCTTCAACACTCTTCTTAACATCACGACTAATATTCCTTAATTATGCTACCCTCTTAGGATTAAACCTAGTAACCACTTCAAATGGTGTATTCCCTATGCTCCTATTTACTGAATTGTTATAGGCAAACTCTGCTTGTGGTAAAACTAAATCCCAATTTCTAGGCTTATCTCCAACTAAAGACCTTAACAAGTTCCCTAAGCTCTTGTTCACAACCTATGTTTGTCCATCATTTTGTGGATGAAAAGTAGAACTAAACTTCAAATCAGCTTTCATCTTCTTCCAAAGTGTCCTCCAAAAATAACCAACAAACCGACTATCCCTGTCTGAAACAATAATCTTAAGTAATCCATGTAATCTCACATTCTCCTTGAAAAACAAATCAGCTACATGCACAGCATTTGTAGTCTTCTTACAAGGAATGGAATGTGTGATCTTAAAAAATCTGTCTACAACCACAAAGATAAAATCATAGCCCCTTTGTGCTCTAGGAAAACAAGCACAAAGTCCATACTAATCTCCTCCCAAGATCTGACCGGTACTATCAAAGGCGTATACAACCCCACATTCTAACTACTACCTTTTGCAACTTGACACACCTTATAATTTTGTACAAAATTCCTCACATCCTCCTGAACTTGCAGTCAAAAGTAATTCTCATTCACCAAAGCTATTGTCCTATCAATGCCAAAATGTCCTACTAAACCTCCACTATGTTTCTCCTTAATCAGATTATCTCTCATGGAACTCCTAGGTATACATAATTGACTACCTTTGAATAACATTCCATCCTAAATGAAATAATCCAACCACTTACTTCTATTAGCAACAATAGGTTCCTTACAAGTCTTCCAAGGTTCACTAAAGTCTGGATCTTCCTCATACAAGATCTTCAATTTCTCATATCCCAATACTGCAATCTTCGTTTCAGTCAACAAAGTCCTTCTCCCACTCAAAGCATCAACAACTTTATTTGACACACCAATCTTATGTTTCAACACAAATGTATAGCTCTACATAAACTCAACCCATCTCATATGTCTCTGATTCAACTTACCTTGGCTACTCATATACTTCCATTGTGTTGTATTTGTTGCAAGGATCAAACTGATCTCCTTGATGTTCCTCCATCCTTGAGTGCATCAAGTGGTATCAGAGAAAGATTTTGCAACCTAGGGTTTTCTTATGGGGTGGCGGAAGGATCCAACCTACAACTACTATGGATTGTGGAAATAGCCAGGATAAGTGCTAGAGGTGGAGCTAGAAATGCAGATCTAACAGTCTTAGACTTGTTGAGACAAATTTCTTCCAGATTGGAGGAAGTAGAGACTACTCAGAGAGATGACAACATATAGAAGATGCAAGTGATGAAGAAGGGGATGAACAAAATCAGGAACCAGCGCTTGAAGGAGAGAACAATGGGGCGCACCTAGAGTTGAATCATGAGGAGGAGAGGTTCATTAGAGCCCTGACTAATATTAATAGGAGACCTCATTTCAATCCACCTGATTATCATGACAACCTAGATGATGATGAATTGATTGATTGGATCATAGAGATGGACAAGTATTTTAAACTTGAAGGAACTACTGAAGAGAAGAAGGTAAAGTATGCATGAGCTAAGTTAAAAGGACATGCATCCCCATGGTGGGAACATTTGCAAACAGATCGAGAGAGAAGAGGTAAAGACAAGATTAAATCTTGGGATATGATGGTGAATAAGTTGAAGGCTAAGTTAATTGACTCTAAAAGGACGCAAACAAATTGAAACTTATCAACTTATCAAATTGAAAAGTTAATTGAAACTTATCAAAACTATATATGAGTTTTTTTTGTTCAAAAATAACTCTCATATAGTTTGATCCAAAAGAAAAAAATTTGATACATTCATGGACTATGGAAGACTTATACCTAAAATTGAAACTTTCTCACATCATTACAATATTAATATCTTTCACCAATTAAAGAAAGATTCAAATATTGTTAGTTTCAGTGCTCATTAAAAAATCATTACTTGTTTTGAAATATTTTGCCAATTTTTCGTTTAGCTTTGTTTTTTATTAATACCAATTAATTAAAATACATGATTTTAGAAACATTGATTTCTATAAAGTTACAAATGTAAAACTTGTATGGAAATTGAAACCCCTAGAGCGGGTGCAAGTGAGGCTAATTGTAAGTCCTAGGTGAATTTGTCTACATAGACAAATTTCATAGATATGCTTCTTAGAGCCAAAGGGTGGCTATATGCAACAGCTTCGTCAAGGACAATTTAAAACGTATCAAATTATATGATCTAGTTGAAAGCATGATTTCAATGTTTGATCTCAATTGTTAAATATTTACAAATTCTTAATTTAATTTAAGAATTTATAATTTACAAAAATAAAATTATGAATAAAATTAGCATTATGTTCATGTATTAAAAAACATCTTGAGGCCATAATTATGATGATATGGTTATATTACCCATACTATAACAACCCCCAAAAAATAATTTAACGGCCTTGGAATTCAATTTCTAGATCATTTGAAAAAGAAAAAAGAAAAAAGAAAAAAGGCATTTGGAAGTAGAAATAGAATGCTTTTATTGTATAGAATGTCAAGTGACTTAGTTTGGGCCTAAATTAATGACTTCTAGCATACAAGGCTACTTTGTACTCCTATTTAGGTAAGAGGCACCAAATACAATTTATGTAGTGTGTCTTATCCCTGCGTCCTATAAGATCCAAACTTGTGACCTATCAAACACTCATTCTTCATCATTAGACCAACTTAGATGTACATTTGAAAGCAAAATTAATTATCACTCGACTAAAGAATAGTTCTACAACATTTAAGGAAAAATAAACCACAACCTTTATAAATTGATTAGAAAGGGTGTCTCAAACCTTTAACTCTCTATACTCATATGATCATGTACCTTGTGAATTTCTCAATTGAATTTGAAGCTTTATACTTTTGCTAAATAGATTAAAAAGAAAGAAATCAAGTTTCCATTAACAAACTTTTTAATTGTACCATTCATTTTCATAAAAGATAGATTCTTGTAAACTACTATTCATAAACATAAATTTACTAAATTTGACATACTTAAACCTCGAGTCCTAACCAATTATAATAATCTGATTTTAAAAACCTCAATGTATAAATCCCCAAAACCAAAAATTTAACCATATGAAAATAAAGTTGTGGGAGAAAGAACCCCATACCTAGTTAGTAAATTGAACTCGTGCCAGCGGATCCGGGCTAGCCAGATTTTGGTCCATGATAATGGAGCTTCAAACATCTCTACTCCATTGAAGAGCGCACCAGAAAATTTGAAGAAATGAGTAGAGAGAAGAGGCAGGCGGTCATATGGGGACGGGCGATGGAATCGAAGCTCTCACTATTTTAACGGTTCTCGTTTGTCGTTTATCATCAAATCGTTATTATTATTATTTTTTCCTTTTCGCTTTGGATGTTGGTTCAATTTTGTACTCTAGTGACACCAATATTAGGGCTTCTACACATGCATTTCGTTTTATGAGTCTTTGGTGCATGGTTGAATATTAGGGCTTCTACACATTCATTTCGTTTTATGAGTCTTGGTGCATGATTGGATTTAAAATTTGGTTTACCCATTAAATACTTGTTGTTTTCTTTTCATAATAGAAAAGTTGAGTATACATCACTATTGTTAAGAATGAGTTATATTCGCTCTGATATTTTAGAATTAGATTGTTCATTAAGTTTAGTTTAATTATTGGTTATCAGTCTTTATGACTCTTTATGATAGAAATAATTTCTAATGTAGATCACTATTGTTTAAAAAAACGAGGAGTCAGCCACATAAATGTGGTATGTAATATTAGGTATGGGATTCTTCCATTTTCTTTTGGCTTTTTGTAAACTAAAGAATGTAAGAAGTTGCAAATAAAAATGTCCTACTTTCTTATAATTACCATTCATGAGATCACAATTTTGAATTCTTAACAAAAATAACTTGTTATCTTCACATTCCATGAGATTACATTTGATTTTGAAAATTGTGAAGCATTTCAATTTTTTATTACACTATATATTAAAAGCTTTTTTGGAATACTTTTATTATAGTTCGGTATTTTAAAAGAATTTGGAATCATTATGATATATGACAATAATTTTTGGTAGGCAAAAGGCATCTAGAGAGGCTACACTCGATTTATTATAAATTAAAGATAAATAGTTTTTACATATCAGGGGTGAGTATTGATTCAAAAAAACCCCACAGAATAGACTACTAATATCTTCACCATATACTATTTTCTAACTACCACTATTATAACCACTAGTATATTGCTACTACAGTATAACATCTAAGAGGAAGGAGCATATCTTCATCCCTTCACACCCTTAAACTATAGTAATAGCAAAGCAACTCTGAAGACAAAAACGAGAGCATATGACTGCAAACCAAAAAACCCCAGTACCAACTACCCGAGCTCCTAGAACAAAATGGAGCATTTCTATAGAAACATATTGTCAAACCCTATCCCCAAAGCACAACGGCAACATAAAAGATTACTTTTTGGCACTTGCCAGAAACCAAACAAGCCTTGAATTCACATCCTTGTTACAATCAACATGATTTTACAATTCTTCAATCGAATCTAAGGAGTCGTCATTTACCAGAGCCCATTTGTCACTCCTACATCCAAGGTTCTCATCCTCCTCACTGTTTAGCTCCATCTCCGAGCCCTCTTAGTCAAAACCCATAAGACCTTAATCTTAGATATACCGCTACAACCATTTATCCCTCTCTTCTTCTTCCCACCCCAACATCAACTTTAAAAAAAGAAACACTCTAACCCATCATTTGTCTTCTTTGTGGGATGATAGAAGGGCCCAGAGAGTGAATGATAGGACACCTAACCACCTCTTTGTCATGGCTTTGCACCACATAAAAGTTTTTTAGAAGTGGAATACCTAAGTTTTCATCAATGTTCTCTAGAACATTATCCAATTCTCCTAGGAGACTGCCTTAACCAACTTTTATACACAACTACTTTTCTATTTCCTTAGTTACTCTTGCATCTAGGATTGAAGCTAGAAACATAGCAACACCATCTGATTTTACTCTAAACCAGTGGTCGGTCTAGAGAAATTGTGTCCCTTGGACCATCCTTATGACATGCACAATTAAGCAGTGGCTTGTCTTAAAAATGTGTCTCATCCTAGTACTCGAGCACTATCTCAAGAAGGGCATTTGTCGCCTATGACCTATAAGTCTTACTAGCATGTCCATCACTATCAACACTGTATGCCTCTCCTTCCGGTTCGTGATCCATGGATTCCCAAGCTTTCCAAAGGCAAGGGTCAGTAGCAAAGGTTTCACAATTGATATGAATCAAATACATAATACTACCAAACGAATAACGATGAAACGTAATCAATAAAATGTACAAGCAAGAGAAAGGAAAACAAATGAATTGAAACCCCACGATGCTTGAAGCTTCTATTGTCTCTCTCTACTCCTTCTGAAACGTTGTTCTTGATGCTCAGTATTGGCGGGGCAGCGTCTATGACTTGAGAAGTGTTGAGAATTTGCTAGTTTGAAATGGGTGTGTGATCGCAAGATGGCTTGAATGCTAGAACCAAACTGACGGAGTAATGGCACATGAGAGCTTGAAATCATGGATCCTTCAAATGGTTATGAAGGGTTTATTATATAGGAATTGGTGATGATGTGAATGGCTAAGATTAATCCCAGAGATGGGGAGATGAACAGTTGAGATCAAAAGGAACAGGAGAGGTCCTCAGTAAACTCCACCTCTTCATTTGGTAAAGAGGAGATAGAGTTTGGTTAACTAAAGAGCTAATTATGAGTTA